>JAQPPZ010015976.1:0-67325 GCA_028583015.1 Wollemia nobilis | reverse complement strand
AATTAGCATAAAAATAATCTAGCATTTTATATTTAATTTTAATTTAACTTTGATAAAAATCAAAGTAAATGAAATTTTATAAACTTGATAAGCCTTTGGAACATAATAGAATTATAATCAATTCACTTCCCAAATGTTTATATTATAAATCAATCATTTATTCAAACTCCCAAATTATAAATCAAACCTAGAAGAGGTGAATAAATGAAATAATGTCTTGCCCAATTTATAACATTCCAAAACCTTATCAATGATAAAATATTAGGGCTTAATATGAAACTAATCTATAAACTTTATATTTTATGATAAAATAAATTTTATACATTATATTTGCTTATAATATTTATCTTTTGAAATATTTATGAAATTAAATATTCAAAAGAGTAAATGTGATCTCTGGTTTGAAATTTGGATTTCTGAAATAGATAGAACTATATTATAAATCAAATCCAAATTGAATTTTAGAGATATCAATTCGAGTTACTCAACCTTATGAAATTAAGGTGAGGAATAGAATATTCATTTATCCCTTCTTAAATTTGTTAATTCGAATATTAATTAATGTAATATCTAAATTATAAATTTAATTATAACTTAGTCATATAATTTTACTTTATAAAATTATACTAAGTTATAATAAATAGTCTTCCGAATGAAAATAAAATAATAAAACATTTTAGCTTTAGAAATTAAACTAATGTCTCGGACAAATTCAACAGAACAAATTCCCATTTACAGAATTCTAAAACCAATCCAATGTTCACCAGTATTCACATAGTGAAATCAAATAAATTGATGCAATCTTCTAAGGTATACAAACTATTAAGAAATTGCAATAAGCACTTTATTAATTTCAAATACAGTTTGTGCACATCTAGATCCAAAATGCTTAAAACAATTTATAAAATCTCACAATACTTTCCATTGTTCTACAAATGGCCTTCTCTATTTTCCTCCAACGAATGTGTAGCTTTACTCCTTCCAATCGTTACTTTCCTTCTCTATATAAAATGTTAGGATTTTTCCATGAATCTCAATGATTTTTTTATAATTTTAAAAGTTTAGTTATTCAATTTCATCACCGGGAATAGATTTTATAATGATCTTCTTCAAACCTTTGCCCTTGTATTACCTAGATAATGAAACAATAATCATAATATCAAAACAAAACCAAACTTTACTTTCTCGTAACTTTCCTTTTTTTCAAAATTATTTCAAATTTCTCATATTGCTAAATTAACCCGCTATTTTTTTGGTGAAATTGACATCTGGAATCTTGCAAGTTTGGTATCATTAGAAAGAGAAAATCCATATCTTTTTACCAAGTTTTGAATGAGATCAAACAGAGTTCTCTCCTAAATATATTTTCATTTCAATTTTGCACTAATTTTAGGGTTAACCATAAAATAAAATTTAATTATTTAAATGAAAATTAATAATTTAAACCTTTGAAAATGATTTCAATCAAATTATTTCATTTAAACCTTTAAAAATGATCTTAATAAAATTATTTGATTAATGCAATTAATATGCAAATAATTAGAATATTCAGTTTTGAAGCATTACAACTACATTCAAACCTTAAAAATGCAAATATGTTAGCAATTCCAAAGTGAATGCAAATTTTCCAAGACCTTGATGCGAGCAAAATCAAATAAACAAAAATTTCCTGAAATCACAAAATTTAAGGTGGGTCCCCAATTTTGAGGTCATTGTGAAGGACGCCACAACATTGGTGACTCTGCTAGTAAATGTTCCTAGACATTTCTGACTAAAAACCAAACTCTAAAAACACACAAAACATGAATATTAGAATCACAAGCATTGATAAGCATCTAGAGAATGAGAATTGACCAATACAAATATGAATTATCGAAATCATAGATGATCTACGTAGAATGTGATGTATTTCTGGTTGGGATCATGTGATATTTATTAATTATCATTTTCAATATAAATCTTTGCTTTGGCCATGATTGTCATCATACTTTAATCAGGGGCCCTAAAAATGACCTTTCATGACCAATAAGATGATATGGAAAATAATTTGATATGAGCTAAAAGAATGTATTGAAATGAACCACTTGTCTTATAGAGACTCAAATATTCTAGTACAATAAATAAACACACAAAAACTTGTATAACCATCTTAGGACCAATGTATGTGCCGTGAATTCCTTTACCTAATCAAGAGCTCAGTTATGACCTTACTATCATCCAGAACCAGTGTGTGCGCAAGTGAGTTCATTACCTCATTTTGACCAAAATGGTTAAACCTGTTATGAAAGAAATAAAGGCTAGCCTTCCCATTTGAAAGGAACATAGGTCTCACTTTTCAATGAGACATATCGCCACGCATGAGTGTACTCCACTATCATTCAATTGTCTATAGCCCCGATGGAGGTTAACCCCATATTCCATGATTTTGGCTTTAGAATTTCTTGAATCTTGGGGAATACTACCCATCCGCCTGAGATACAAGTAGTAAAAATCCTTATAATCCAACAACGAATGATGTGTTTGGATTTTTATTTCTTGAAGCTTGGGGATGACTACCCTTCCTTCTGATGGACGAGTAGTATGAATCCTTATGACCCAATAGTCAGTGGTATGTGATGTAAATAGACTTAGAGCTTTGGGGAATTGGATTCTCAACTGAAGTATGATGAGAATTTAACCCTATCCTTACTACTCTGATTTTTTTAGATATTTTAAATATTTGTGGTAATAATGAGTTTTATGGACTATGTTGCATGATATGACTAACAAGGATGCCCATTTTCACCCTATATTTTCTTCTAATGATGGTTTTGACCATTTTACCCAAAAAAAAATTAATATGTGTAACTGTGTTTGGTTCCAGACAATATCAACATCAGTCCCTGATATCAAGATCATTTTAGTGTATATTGTGCAATGATCCTAAGAAAATATGACATGCTTTTTAGTGGTTGCCTACTACACTAGAAATGGTTGTCACTGAAAACATTTAAGGATTTGGAAACTATGGTGTGTAAACATGAAGCTTTGTTTTATTTGTGTACAAAATGCCTTTGTGAAAGTGCCCTTGATTAAAGCAAGATGACTTTTGCTAAAAACCAATTAAAATTTTTGAATTTGATAAATGATATTTCTATGGTATGTGAAATGTGGAATGCAAGGGTGATGTATGCACTGTTATGAAATGTGTTATGAAATGAAAGTGTATGCAAGTGTAGTTTTCATAGTTGTGGAATTTTTGCAATATAAATCCAATTTTTCATATTTGCCTTATCGTAGTTCACATTCTTGAGGACATAAACCAATATCTCACTTTTATTTTTCTCCAGGTTTCACACGTTTTTAAACCAGGTAATCTCATCATATGCGGTCCAGGATCAAAAACCAAACACAACCAACAAATGACCAATATCTCAATCATAACTACCTTAATTTTGAAAAACCCACTTTGAAATTATATCAACTTGAATCACATGTCAAAATCATGAAGCTCCAAAACTGGAAAAGTTAATTTATCATTGTACTCAACAAAACACAACACAAGGTGATAACACTTAACAACAAAACAACAAAACATCAACAACATCGCACATTAACACATCAACAAAATAACTAACTAAAAACTCACAAAAGAACCAACTAAACAAAACACAAAAACAAGAAAACAAAATCCAAAAGACTATTTACAAAAATATACATTATGTACAAGACACTACAAACTTTTTGCCATCATTTCCCTGGATCCCAAACATGATAGGCACACCTTAAAAGACATATATCATTATATGCATGACAAAATTTACATAGTTTTAACCAAATGAGGATTAGGCCAAACCATATAACAAATTGCATTTTTCCTTTCACACCCCACTGATTTGCTTCAAACTTATAAACAATTCCATGTTTAATATTTAATTCCTCTATGATCTTATGCTTATTCAACAAGATGGAAATTTCAAACCTTCATTCATCACTTTGAATTAAATTCTGATTTTCACAAGCATATAGTATTTCTCTCAAATAGAAAGCTATTTTTGAAAGTTTTAACTTAAGATCATCATCTATATTTTTAGGCCAATCATATTCAACTAAAAATTTACAAAAATCTAGGATATTTACAAAATAAGAATCATTATAGTTTTGTATCCTAGATTGAATTGTTAATTGTTGTTGAACTTGGTTCAATTATTGAAGCATGTTTTATTTTTTATTTAGAAATATAGTCCTTTTGGTGGTGGGAATAAGAATCTCTTCTATTTTTTCATCAACATCTAATGACATCTCATCATAAATAACAATGGAAACCAATAAATGATTATGCATAAATTTACCTGATTCTTGAATGTTTTAATACAAAGGATAAGAGTCTACCTTTTGTGCACTTTCATTTACCACTATTTTATAAGACCTTATAGTTTTTTCTTTTTCTCCATGATCTCTATCATCACCACCATCATTTCGTATTCCTTCATCAATAACCTGCTTTTCAGATGCATCAAAATTTGTCATCCAATCAAGAATGTGTCCATCTATTCCACACCATAAATCTTGTTGATCAAACAAAGTAATAATTTATTTAGGATGAGTAGGAAATTTTTATTATTTTCTAGCCATACATGAAGTTTCTTCATTTGAGTATTCAATACAATCCTGAAAATTTTCACTCAAACCTTCAACATTCAAGAATGAAAGAAAATAATTTACCTCTTATTCATCTAAAATAGATGAATCATATAAAGGTTTTACCATTTCTTCCATTTCTACTACAGAAGAATGTTCTACAAACTCATGTTCAGAATGATCAACTCTTAGAACCTGTTCTATTTCTGAAATTGGCATACCATTTTCTGATTGCATAGGAATTACGAAACCTTCTTTTGAAATAGAAGTTTCAACATCCTGCATAGCAAGTGAAACAAAATTTTTATCATTAGGAGTGTGATAAAACAATGATTCACCATACATACCCCATTCATTGTAATAATTATCTTCAAAATCTAAAGGGTAAGATTCAACCATATCTTCACATTTGTAAATTTAAAAATCAAATGCTCTTCAAATTCACTTTCTTCACCTTCGAAAAACCTATCTTCAATAAGAAACTCATATTCCTCAAGTAATAAACTTTTATGATCGATCATAATGAAACTACCTCTAGAATTTTTTAATTCTAGAGCATCAATTGTTTCATTCAAATCTATGGAAGATTCTATTCTATCATATGTTTCAAAGATAGTTAAATCTAAAACTCCTCCAATATCTGAAGACTCATGCATTTCCGCATTTTGATAAACTTTATTACTACAATCCTCATCAATGGATATTGGCTTTGAAACTTTCACTTCCTCTTGGATAATATTGAAAGTGGTTGAAAAACTAGGACATTCAATTTCGTTCAATGGTGTCGAGAAATGCATATCATCACTCATAGGTGATACTTGATTTGAAACCTTAGGATGATGTAATGATAATATACCCACATATATTCCTCTTGAAATCATCCATTGCTCTATAGATACTGCACCACCATACACGCTAGATAAGGATAAATCCTTAGGAAAAATTTCTAAACACTTAACCGTAAAAGGATCTAAAGCTTCCAAATAAATTTGAACAACTTCTTCTGAAATGATAAAGTGTATCTCCATTTTTGCATACAACTTATGAAACCTATCATTAAATTTATTCATGGATTCATTAGGCCTTTTACGAATAGAGGTAAATTGATTTGATAACAAATCTGTGTCGACCAATTTTCTAAAGTGTTCAAGGAACATTGTTTCAATTTAATTCCAATAAGCGGTAGAACCTACAGGTAAATTGATAAACCAATATTTAGCAACTTCATCCAATGTGTATGGAAAAATTCTATAGAAAATATCTTCATAGGTAATTTGAAAACTAAGCACAATATTTTTATATGCCTGAATATGGTCTTCTGGCGTAATCATTCCATCATGTTTATAAAATGGTAAATCATTTTTTGCCATTGAACCAACTTTAATATGCAAGGCTATGTATGAAAATTCACAAAAATTGCATCATAACCTAATTTTTGAATTTATGATAGATTAATATTAATGCGGAATAATTTTATTTCTTTTTATAACAAATTGCACATGCTAAAATTAAAATCATTACTTTTTAGGCACTCCTTCTAGTGCAAATTTGTTGAGGTGTGATTTTGTCCAATCACAAAACCACCCGACAAACTCAGAATTATGATTCTCTCTTGAAAAGAATATTATATATCTCCAAGGTTCTTATGTTATATATAACATTTCATATGTATATACATCAATGAGTACTTGAATAACTCTTGGATTTTTGAACTACTGTTTACAAGGGGCCTGGAATTAGGCAAATGATTTCAAGTTTATCATGTTTAACATGCTTTGATATCAATTCAACAAAATAAAATTCATTTTATGATCTTAGGTTAAAGTATACAAAATTTTATTTCCTCTCTTCAATTTAATGTCTCAAAATGCTTTAAATGAAATTAGCATAAAAATAATCTAGCATTTTATATTAAATTTCAATTTAACTTTAATAAAAATCAAAGTAAATGAAATTTTATAAACTTGATAAACCTTTGGAACATAATAGATTTATAATCAATTCACTTCCCAAATGTTTATTTGATAAAGCAATCATTTATTCAAACTCCCTTATGAAATTATAAATCAAACCCATAAGAGGTGAATAAATGAAATAATGTCTTGCCCGATTTATAAGGTTCCAAAACCTTATCAATGATAAAATATTAAGGCTTAATATGAAACTAATCTATAAACTTTGGATTTTATGATAAAATAAAGTTTATAAATTAGATTTGCTTATAATATTTATCTTTTGAAATATTTACGAAATTAAATATTCAAAAGAGTAAATGTGATCTCTGGTTTGAAATTTAGATTTTTGAAATAGATAGAACTATGATATAAATCAAATCCAAATTGAATTTTAGAGAAATCAATTTGAGTTCCTCAACTTTATGAAATTAATGTGAGGAATAGAATATTCATTTAACCCTTCTTAAATTTATTAATTTGAATATTAATTAATGTAATATCTGAATTATACATTTAATTATAAGTTAGTCATATAATTTTACTTTATAAAGTTATACTAAGTTTTAATATATAGTTTTCAGAATGAAAATAAAATAATAAAAGATTTAAGATTTAGAAATTAAATTAATGTCTCACACAAATTCAACAGACCAAATTCAAATTTACAGAATTCTAAAACCAATCCAATGTTCACCATGCTTAAAACAATTTATAAAATCTTACAATACATTCCATTGTTCTACAAATGGCCTTCTCTGTTTTCCTCCAACTAATGTGTAGCTTTGCTCCTTCCAATCGTTCCTCTCCTTCTCTGTATAAAATATTCGGCCTTTTCCATGAATATCAATTATTTATTTATAATTTGAAAAGTTTAGTTATTCGGTTTCATCACCGAGAATAGATTTTATAACGATCTTCTTCAAGCACTTGCCCTTGTATTACTTGCATAATGAAACAATAATCATAATATCAAAACAAAACCAAACCTTACTTTCCCGTAACTTTCCTTTTTTTCAAAAGTATTTCAAAGTTCTCATATTGCTAAATTAACCTGCTATTTTTTTGGTGAATTTGACATCTGGAATCTTGCAATTTTGGTATCATTAGAAATATAAAATCCATATCTTTTTACCAAGTTTTGAATGAGATCAAACGGAGCTCTCTGCCTCAAGATATGTTCATTTCAATTTTGCACTAATTTTAGGGTTAACCCTAAAATAAAATTTAATTATTTAAATGAAAATTAATCATTTAAACCTTCGAAAATGATTTCAATCAAATTATTTCATTTAAACCTTTGAAAATGATTTTAATCAAATTATTTGATTTGAAATAATGCAATTAATATGCAAATAATAAAAATATTCAGTTTTTAAGCATTGCAACTACATTCAAACCTTCAAAATGCAAATATATCAGCAATTCCAAAGTGAAAGCAAATTTTCCAAGACCTTGATGCGGGAAAAATCAGATAAACAAAAATTCCCCAAAATCACTAAATTTAAGGTGGGTCCCCAATTTTGGGGGTGTTGTGAAGGATGTCACAACATACCCGTAGATACCATAGACATCATGGGTAGATTGTCATGCATGAGGGAGACTTCCAAGCCACTTGAATTTTTTTTAAAATAATCTGATGACGTTCAACCTACTTTGAGGAGAGAGGATTCACTAATTGATTGTATTCTAGCTAATAGTTATATGGTCAAAAAAGTTAAATTTGTGGATAAACCTTCAATTTTTTTATTATTTTATAAACAAAATAGGGTCTCAAATTAGAAATTTTAGTAATTTTTCTCTAGGTATTATATTTATTTTATGTCAGATTCATATCTACATTTCTTAGAATTTTAATTTTTTAGGTTTTAATATTCTAAGAAACATTCAAAAATTTAGGGATAAAGTCGACAGTGCTATTGAGTTGGTACCTATGGCATGGTACATGAATATTATATTTGGAAAGGATGTTTAGAACTTAATAGAGTCTTTGGGCTAATATTTTATAGAAAATACTTTGAGGTTGGAGGTAATATGTACAAAATATGCAAAGGGTTTTTTAGAGTCTTGATTGGTTAGACATAGAAAGTGTTGAGAGGTTGCATGGCACTATGCACATGCACTCTCCCATTAGAAATATCTACATATTATTTTTTGGCCTTTAATATTTTCTAAATCATAGGTACATATGTTCCACTAGCAAGGTATTATTGTTGGAGTTCATTGTCCTTGACAAGAAACAACTCTAAATTCCTAGCTCAGCTTTTGGAAAAAACCATATTAAAAATTAATGTCACCTTTGGAGGTACCATTCTATTTGGAACTAGACCCTTTAGTGATTTCATAGATAAAATGTTGAGCATATATGATCTTGATGACCCCATGGGAATGTGTGGAAAGTGATGGAATTTCTAAGGCTTGGCATTGACCATTGGCTTGTTTTTGGTGGCCATTGTCATCTTTTTGGCTAATGTAGTGTCATGTAGGATATGTGTAACAACATTTTATACTTATAGAAGGATCTAACTCCAATTTAATCAAGATACATCACATTCACCTAGTATATCATTGTATATCAACTTCACTAGTGACCAACAAACTCGGTGCACAAGTGATGATCCTCTATTTTACGAAGGCAAGATGTGACACTTTATATTTTGCTAATTTTCTATCAAGTGGCTTACATAGTTAGAATCCTAATGGAATTACATCGATGAATTTTTTAACATTTCGCAACAATATTTACAAGAGTATTTTTCATGGTGTTCCAATAATAACCCATATGTAGGAGTTTATTGATGATGGTGACACTTTTAAAGTGACCATTGCATTATCCATTGTGAGCCTATTTAACTATTTTGGCTTCTATGGAGTACATTCATCTAATAAAAATTCCATCAAGGGTTTGATGTTATAAAATAACATCAATGATGACATGCATATAGGAACATTACTTTAACTTCTTGCTCTCATTGTTGTTCAAACTATCAGGAAAAGTATCATTCTTAAGGTAAGTCAAAATATCCTTCTACCAAGGATTAGGAAATGAAGTTGATCCTATGGAAAATACATCTAAATTAATCTAACTAGATTCTAAGGTTTAAGGTTACCTAATTAAAAAAATGATGATCATACCTTTTTCATCATCTATCTCCAAGAGAATCATGGATGCATCTGAGGCCATAAAATCAACATAGTGATTATTAGGCCTATGAATAGCATCAATAGTGATTTTATCAAAAGTTGCCATTATTTTATTGCCAATACATTTATATGAATTGTGATTTTCATTTTTAGTTATATAAATATGATTAACATTGTTGACCACTAGTTGGAAATCCCCAAAGATAGAAATATTTTAACCTCTGGAAATGATGTTGCATGTAGCCCTAAGATAAGAGCTTCACATTCAATGATGTTGTTGGTATAAGAAAATTTAATTTTAAATGATAAATGGATTATCTAATGTTTACGAGTGACCAAGATGAGTCCTACCCCCTTTGACACATCTAGCACCATTGAAGTGTAGAGTCTAAGAGTTAGGATGGTCTACATTAAGGTTTAAGGGTGACACATAAGGAATTTCTACCACCAAGGGTTTTTTATTCTTAAAATGCACAATTGCTAATTGGTCAAAAATGACTTGACCTTTCATATAATTATGACCAATGAACTCAAGATCATGTTCACTGAGTGTAATGACCCATAAAATAGTTCTTCCCAAGAGGAGAGGTTTAGAAATTAGGTATCATATAGGGTCAACCCTTGCGATGACAAAGGTCTTATGGATAAGAACATAGTGTCTAATATTTTGAGAGGTAAACACTACAATTGTTGGCCTAGATTGAAATGCTAATGTAAATATTTTATTTAAAACTTTTTTTATAATATTCATATTACAAAGCTTTCAATCTCTCAAAAAATTTTGATACAAATATTTATATCTTTAACATAAGATAGAATCCTCGTATAAGATAATAATGGGATAATGGACATCTAACTTCACACCTTAAATTTTACTCCCCAACTATCCTAAAAAATAATAAATTTTGAGGATATTTTAAATGATATATGAATATATATACTAACATCCCCCCTTATTACATTATTTGAGAGAGAAAATAGTGGAATAACCACCCCTCTAAATCCTAAGGAGCATCATTATTGAATGTGTACAATACTTAGTTTCATATTGTATTTTTTTATTGAATTTATCTTTAATATGATGCCATTTTGCCATGTCAATATAGAAATAATTTAACTGAATCCTTTTTGTAGTTTCCTTTGGGAATTTTTACAATGATATCTAATGAATATCTAAATCCACAAGTGCACTTTTTTATTTGCGTTTTAATATGAACCTAGTATGAAATTTCTATTTTCTCATAATTAATTTGTACAACATATTCATCCTCTATTCTAATATTTCATATTTGTAAATAATAGGTCATTTTTGAAATCCTTTATTTCCACCTATAAATTATTAGTCTCAATATTAATACCTGATGAATCAATTGTTGTGTTGTCCTTTTTATCCCCTTTGGCATCCATATTTCCTTGACACTTGCTGCCATCAGTACTAATTAGAGTTTCAATTTTCCCAGCTTTTTCTTTGACATTTTCTAAGGAATTATCAGCTTAAATCATAACCACCCCATTTCTCTCACAATCCTTGGTTTCAATATCTTTTTTTCCACCTTCCAAGGCAAAAATTTCACCCCTACTGACCTTCTTCATAGGTTCCCTTTGTTCATCAATCACCTTTGCCTCTCCTGTCGCACCTCCATATCACTCCTCTATATCCCCATTGGTTGTGCCCACATGTGCTCGTTGTCCACCAATCACCTCTATCTCATCGTCCACACTATCACCCTAATTATATGTATCCTTGCCTTGGACTCCATATTGATAGTTACACTTCATGCTCTCCACCATCTCCATTTTCATCCCTTCATGTGGCCCAATAAGAATGTTCGACCATATAATCACAATCCTTCTTCCATGGATCTTTCCATTTTGCATGGTAATCCTTACATCAATATTTGAATTTCCCAAATCTTTTGGTTTGTTCAATTTTAATACAAGAAGACAAATTTCATAATCCTAAGAGGGGTCCTCGCTTATTATTTATTTATAGCGAGCCCTTTTATCATTATTTCTTGCAAATATTCCCCTATTCTAGATCCAAGTACCTCCTATGCCTTGCAATCATGAGCTTTGTAGATCCTTCCTCTATTGTTATGGACCCCATGGTTGAGGTCATGCTCACTGAGAGAGACTTCATGCATTTCTTTAAAATATTCATAGGAGATAATATTGAAATAACCACAACTTTCTTGGATACCTGAAACAATGGCAAAGTTTTGATCCACAACAAAACTTTTGAAGTTGACATTAAGCTGCTTGTTGAGCTCACTAGAAAAATGGTGAGATGGAGGTCCATTAAGTACGAGAAGCACAATTGGGAGGTATAACTAAAGGAAATCAAGGACAAGTATTTATGGCAAGAAAGCGAGGATGGGAATGAAGAGATCAAAACTTCCTACCCCTTGGAACAACGTGATGAAACCTATCATGGAATTTGTCACCATTGATGATCCTGATAAGGTTCTATGTAGCTTTCACTTCACTTTTTACAATTATTTTAGGGATATTAATCTTGTGAATATACCTCAGTTCATTTTCAATTCCATTACTTACTCCATTGAGAACATTTATAAAAAGAAGAGTGATGATATTCCCTCACACCGGGGCCTTTTCAATGTCACATAAAATCAATGTCTTACCCATTGCCCTCAAAGCATTGCAATTCCTTCTTCCTCCCTCCAAAGGTAAACCTAGACTCGTCCCTTACAATACTATTCAGTTTTAGGCTAGTTCATCCTCCTCCCATTTCCTGGCTATGTCAGCCAAGAAACATGTTGTTGTTGAGGCGATCAAATCCCTAAGGAAGAAAATAAAATTTGATACTTTTGAGAAGACCAAGAAATTTGTATGATCATCTTCATGTTTCTAAAAACTTGCACAAAAAATAATACTTTAGTTTTAGACTCAGATAAGGAGGACAGAGATGTTTCTAATTTATTCCTGAAGTAGTATATCATCAAATCAACTTCCAATTGCATTGCCCACATTGCGGACCTTCACAATTATTTGCATTTGCTATTTTTCAAGAATAAATGTTTTGAGGATGGTGACAAGTAAATTGGTGTGGATGATGTCAAGGACGACGATAGAATTTTTTTTTCTTATGACATTGTAGAGAATGATAGTGAGGATGAGATCAAGTAAGAACCCAAGGATGCATATGTTGAAGCCTAAGAGGAGGCTTAATAGCTATATGGCTCATGGTTGGTTTTTGGTTTAGGACATCCTAATGGTTTTCCCTTCCTCTTCTCCTCCTGTTCCCTTTCGCTTTCCATCTTGTGGGACTGTGTTTCCCCCTTTTTCTTCTCCTTGTTCTGTTCACAACTTTTTGTTGTTTTGTAATTAGATTTTGGGAGCCTGTCAAAACCCGACTTAATGAAAATTTTTAAATTATCAAAAAAAAGTATTAGTCTCACAACCTAATTCATTTATACAAACATGACTTGAATTACAAGAATTTTTTTATTTATTTATAATATCACTTGTATCACATATCACATTAGTATTTGCAAGTTTATTTTTCTTGGTTGTGATTATTTCTTGTTGGATTTTATTCCTTTATTTATATATCTCAATATTAATAAATTAAATAAGTAACCTTAACTAAATCCATAGAAAGTGCCATAACGTTATCTGTATTATCAACTACTTTGTCAAGACGTACACTTATGTAATTCTTAAGTAAAGTAAATGTTTCATTATTGGCTTCTTGATATATTTATTGCATGCATTTTAAACCATTGACTCTTTTGACCATAATTTGTATCCATGTTTTTAACAATGTATTGTATATCCATCATATTCTTGTATATCATGCTCTATATTTACATTCTATTTTTCAATTGTTTTTGATGTAGTACATATATTCATTAACTTATTTCTTTATTCTTTTTTCATTTAAAATCTTTTCACTTTTCTTGATATTTATAATTCTTGAGGTAAGAATGAAGATGTAAAAATATCTAAGGTAAATAATCCATTTATATATGATGTAGTACCTTCTAATTTTTATTTTCTTGAGATGAAGAAATTTTTATATCCATTAACAACTTGAAAGTTAACATAAACTCCTTTGTCCATAATTTGAGGAATAGAAAATAAATTATTTGTAAGTCTAGGAACATATAATACATTTACAATGGTGCACTCTACTAAATGCAACATGAGAAAAATCATCCCTATTCCTTTTTTGTGATAAAATGTGTTATTTGCCATTGTTACTAGCCAACTCTCTATTTCTTGAAAAGTGTTAAACCATTGTAGTTCACCTTTACATATGATTAGTAGCTCTTGAATAAACATACCAATTAATATCCTTGATATTTTGATCAGTTTCATTGTCATGTTTTGATTCTAACTCTACCTATGTTACTTTATATGCCACATGACCCTCTTGTGAGAATTTGATCTACATCCTTGATTTGATTTAGATTGAATAGGTTATTTTGTTGTATTTTATTGTTTGGTTAGGGTATTATATCTACAAAATTTTATATCATGAATCATTTAATTTTTACATATTTGGCAATACCTTTTCCTACAATCAAGTTGTTTTTATAAGAAGAAGATGGATTTAATATTTTGGTGTTTCTTTGATATCTTCTTCTAGAAACAAGTGCATTGTTTGAAGATTCATCTTTTAGTTGCAATTCTAATTCATGTTGTTGTAAGATATTAATAAATTATTAAAAATAAACTCTATGATTAGATACTTGTAATGAAGTTACCAAAATATTATAAGGCTTTGGTAAAGCACACAACATAATTGAAACAAACAAATTATTGTCAATTATTTCACCTAAAGTATTTAACTTAATCTTTAATTTTTCTATCTTTTAGATAAAGTGTTCCAAATTCTCATTTTCTACATTTTAATGTGTACAACTATGATTGCAAATAATGCATTGTTGATTTCTTTCTACCCTCAAAAATTATGCAAAGAAAATCCTAGGCTTCATTTGATATAATTGCTTCACTAATATGAGCTTGAATTTCATTAGTTATTCCTAATAAAATTATCAATTTGGATCTACTATATTTTTCATAAAATTTTTATTATGTTTATTTTTATTTAGGGAATTCTTCATCTTCAGACACTATTTACAAAATTTTTTCCACAACAAAAAGTGTTCTCATTTTATTCTTAAAATAAATAAAAATTAGGACCCTTTAGTTGTTGAGAATTTTTAAGGAATACTTTTGGAGTATATATTTCTTTTTTCTAAAATATGAGTCTTTTAAAATATATTCCTTATAATTATTTTATACCTCCTAATAACTTTAATCAACTCTAATGGTTGTTTTTGGTTGTTTTTTCCACACCATAACTTTTAATCTCATTTTAAAAAGTTTTTTTTTTTCATTTCTTTATATATCTTAGTAAATATCAATTACTTGATAGTTATAATGTTATATTCTCAATCAAGTGCCATAAAAATTCTAATAACCAAGAACATCATGCAATTAATATGCTATTACCAAGAAATTAATGCATTATTGAAATATTATCTTAAATATAACTTTAGAAATAATACTTGAAATTATTGTTGGAAATAAGCTTTATTATACCATTTTATTTGCATATGTGAATGCCTTCGCTATTATGTTTTTCCAACATAACTTTTTATATAATAAAGGTGGTCATTAATTGATGTAAAACTTCAAATAAAGTAATTATAAATACTAACTATTAAATACTAGAAACAATGGCAAACACAACTTGCTTTCATTCAAAAATATTTAGGATGGACATGGAAAGATTGATCATTATATAGTGCTTTGGAAAGTTTCTTTCACATGAATTTGCATAGACTTTTTTTGTTTGGTGTACAAGTAAACTCTTTCAAATTCTTTTCTACAGAAACTCCACAAACACACAAAACATATTCACAAGAGTTTGTTATCAGATAACCTATATTTTATCTTTAAAAAACCTTAATATACACATTATATGAAGTAATTTATCCATCAAATCTTGTCTACAATTCAATATAACATTTAATTTTTTTAACATAAATAAAAAGTATTGAATACCTTTGTTGCTCAATACTAACAATTAGATTGAAACGCGTTCCAATATTCATGACATGTGCTAGATGTCTGTTTGGCATAACACAAAAGGTATTTTGAATGTGATACCAACTTCTAATGATAAAATGTATCTGGAGTAATCAACCAAAGATCTACAAGCAAAATTTAATGGTATCTTTCTAATTTAATCAACCAAATATATTTACCCATTAATTTTTGGTGTAATCAACTTTAATTTAGTGCTAAATCAACCAGGAATTTGGTGTAATCAACTTTAATTTGGTGCTAAATCAAGCAATAATTTTGGTTTAATCAACCTTCATCTCATACCGAATCAACTAGGAAAAAAAAT
The DNA here is from genome assembly GCA_028583015.1 of Wollemia nobilis. Taxonomy (NCBI): domain Eukaryota; kingdom Viridiplantae; phylum Streptophyta; class Pinopsida; order Araucariales; family Araucariaceae; genus Wollemia; species Wollemia nobilis. The sequence continues at coordinate 51,224 of JAQPPZ010015976.1, read as the reverse complement.
CAACTTTTCTTTGATGTAAAATCAATCAGAGAAATCTTCTCCTTTTGCTAGTACAATATCAATAAGGAAAAGAGAATAGTGTTTCACTGGTGCAAACATCAACCAAGTAAATAAGATAATTTTGGTGCAATATCAACCATAATAGATCCTTGGGATTTGATACTACATGTTGGCTCAAATTTAAATGCTATTGTAAATCTTTTGTTACAAATATTTTCAAATTAGAGAACAAAGCTTTCTATATAATATTCATATTACATGGCTTTCTATATAATATTCAGATTACAAGGATAAATGGGAGATGAACCTATGGATGGATTGAAATTTTTCTTAAGGGATCCTGAGTTGGGTTAGGATTTTAGGGGTGGCATATTGATAATGTATGATATATTATCAATACTAACTTTAATGCCTCATAAATACAAAAAAAATCCCAATAAATTTCTTGATGTAACCTCAAAGATATATTTCTAATACTCTAGGCATACCTTCTACTCCTTCAATCATTCAAAGATGCATTTTGAGTCCCATACATGATATTATTGGGTTAATGACTAATCATGAATATCATAAACATAGTATTCCATGATATCATGCATCATTTTATGGAAGATATACATCATGGATCCTTGATAGATAGCCCCTTTATTTTTAACCCAACAAGTGGTTAAAGCTCTTTTGTATTGGTCCTCAGAGATAATCTTGATTTGGTTATAGCCTAAAAATTTATCTATTAAAGATAATATTCTATATATTGTAATTAAATTGATGATCATGTCAATATTAGATAGAGGGACATAATCCTTGGGATATGTATTGTTGAAGAAGCACAAAAAAAGGCTCACCTGATAGATGGAAAATGAAATGCAATATAGTGTTTATAAGAAAGCATGCACAAGAGAGATTCTAAATATGTAAACCAAACAAGCTATTGAAATGACAAGTGATTTAAATTAAATAGGTGGGGTTTATCCTTGTATTCATAAATTCATCAATCCAAAAGGTTACAATACATCCCCCTTTGAGGGCTTCTCTTTTTGGTACATTTCATATTACAAATTACAAGGTATCAAACCCCTCCATGAGAATAAATGTGTGCTTCGAATGTTCTTCTCGCAATCCACACTTGAGATATAATATTAGGATTTGTTTATAATACTCATTAGCTCCTCCCTCATGCCTAGAATAACTACACCTACACACGATATTGAATGATGTTAATAGCATATGCGTTTAGTGATGAAAACTAGGAAAACCATAGAAAATATGCATCTATGAATATAAAATTAATTTGTGACTATTATAAACAACTCCAAATGACTTGAAATTATAGTATGATTTTTAATAGGTTATTTTGGAAGTATCCAAGTATAAATCATAGTGAAATTATTGGTAGAACTTATGGTCGTTCTTGGTAGGAACAAATAAGACTGTAATCATGAAAACATTAATCAACCCATCAAATCTACTCAAACCTTTACCAAATTTGAATATGATCCTAATATAATGCTATGTAAATTATATATAGAAAAGTTTGATCAAAATTTCGGTCCATTTCATGGCCATCCCTAGGATTTCCAATAAGACCTGCTAACCTTCCCTGGGAGGATGACCACAAACTAGGGTGGTGTTTGCTACCAATTTCACTTGCATACGGATAATAAATCTCCTAGGGGTACTTTCATAGAATTTGGGAAACTAACTCTCAAAATTTATTGTTTTTGGAATAATATTAGTGTATTTTGAGATGCCCCTAAGAGCACCTTTGAATAAAGAGGTTTTCAAGGAAAATACTTGGGAAAATGTGAGGAAAAATATGAGTAGCACTTTGTGAGAAATTCTTGTTATTGTATCCTCTTGAAATTGGGTAGGAGTACCTTTTATAGCAAAAATAGGGCAAATGTGCAAAGGGTAAAGTTCTAGCATCCAGGGCAAGTGTTACCACTTGTCAATGCCATTGTCATGCATTGTATGGGAAAGCTTACTCATTTCGGACCTCCAATTTGTAGGTCCTAATGTTATGATAGTATCCCAATCAATTTTGGGTAATTGGGTGGGATAAATGGCAGTAATTGATTACCATTTGTCCTACCCTTTGAATTTTGGTGGGTCTGGTTCATGTTAATCCCACCCAAGGATGGTTTATGGTGGTCATCCTTGGGTGGGACAACCATGAACTATGGCTATCCCTAGGTGGTATGGCCATGGCTACATGGCCCAAAACCCCCCAAAAGTTGGGTAAACCCTCCCAAAAGTTGTTTGGAGCCCTAATTAACCATTTAGGGTTGCCTAATGGGTCCATATAATATCGATAAGAGTGGCGCATAGCATTCTTATCTAATTTATATGATTTTATTATCTACAATTGTTATTTTTCCAAAATTCAGTACATATCTTGATGCTACTTATTTTCTTGGTAACAAGTACAATGTTGGAAATCTAATTAGAATTGTTAATGGATTTTATGAATCTAACATTAAGGAGATTTTGGATCTCCTCATTGACCATAAGTGTGTTAGCTTTTGATAATATATGACATGGGAGAAAGCAATCACAAAATATAAAAAATTTAGAAGAGTAATATAATGGAAATCCACAAGAATGTTAAAATATGCTATTAATGGAAAGTTACAAAAATAGTACAATCCAATGTAATGGAGGAAAATAACACTCTAGAACTCTAATGAAAAAATACATTGTACCTTATCACAACTCCATAGTAACCTCCTATATCTATATCTCCCTCTCACTCTCTATTCTAGGGTATATATAAGAAGATAAGTTGGCTGGCCCTTACTCTTTCTAACTATCTTTCCTATGACTCATGTACAAGTTGAATTTTTTTACATTTACATCATTGCACATTGACACTTGTGCATTTATTACTTCTACCTCAAGTAACATAAGATAATACCCTAATATAATAATGTAGCTAAGGTGGTACATTGATATGTATCCTAATAATGTAATATACTCTAACATCCCCCCGTATTATATTATTTGGGTATTGAAGACTTTAGTCTTCAATATGGATCTTCATATTGATCTAGGAGTTTGTACTCTCTTCTTCTTTTTTTTGTAATGTGTTCAAGCAAGTGGTTAGTATATTCATAAAATATTATCCTTACTGAAAGAGCTTTGACTTCTTGATTTTTTAGAGGATCTTCTAGTTCTTCAAATTCTTCAATCCTTAGAGCCAAGTGTCCTTTCTGATTCCCTTATTGATATTCCAATTTTTGATAATTGTTTTGATGCTAAAACTATTGTTGACGTGGATTATTTTGATATTACCTTGGTTGGAATACCTTATTTGGTTGTCTTCCATAGTTCATTTTATTTCCTTGATTCTAGTTTCTTGGATTGAATCTACAATAATTAGTGTTATGACCTTTTCTCTTGAATATCTAACAATATATGTAATTCCATTGTCTTTATACTTTTGAAGATGAGGCTATGTTTCCCTATGGAGTATATTTTGAAACCAATGCAGTTTTAGTAATTTCATATTTCAATGAGCTTTCTAGCTCATATTGTTGAAGAATATTGATTAATTCATCAAATGATGTATCTTTAGTTAGAACTTGTAAAGATGTAACTAGATGCTTGTAGATTTCTGGAAGTGCTCTTATGTTTACTCGAATGAGAAATTTATCTTTAATATTTTCACCTAAGGTTAATAGTTTTCCCTTAATATCTACTAACTTCATTAGGAATAGTTTTATATTTTCTCCACTATTCATTTTCATGGAGTGTAATTGAGTTTGAATATTTAAGACAGTGGCTTTATTTTTTCCTTTAAATATTTTCTCTAAGGTTTTCTAATATTTTGTAGATGTTCCTAATGAACTAATGTAGGCTTGTATTTCATCTATGATGGCAAAATTTATCATCATTAATGTCTTAGCATCACTTTCTTTAAATTTCTAAATCTATGTATCACCTAAAGTTGGTTTAATTTTTGTTCCTTTGACAATTTCTCAAAGTTTTTCAAATATCAAAATAGCCCTTACTTTGTTTTTTTTCATGAGAAGTAATTTGGACCCTTAAGTAGTTGAGATTCTGTAAGGATGATTTTTTTTTTGTCATGGTGGTCCTTATAGGATACCTTATAATTTCCTAGTTTAAAATATGTGAACTAATTTGATAAAACCTTTTTGAGATTTAGGTTTTGTAGGATTCCTTATATCTCCCAAGTAAATATGCTATTAGATTTGATAAATAGCTTAGCAATAAATAGTTCACCTTATGAGTTGATTTTGTGATGTTTTGTAAATGATAATAATCAACTCTTGCTTTTCCTTATTTCTTCTAGTGCACTTATCAATTTTGAAGAAGTTCTATGGTTGGATTTATTTTGTCTCTTCAATGTGAGTATGAGACAAATGTGATCAATTAATTCCAACTCTATATGTAAGCAATAGATTTGCTTCTCTATTAAATAATTTAATTTTCTAAATTCAAAGTATTTGTAGTTTAATGTAGTATACCTTATAACTCCCTACTTAGGAATATTTGCAAATTGATATTTTAATTTATAAAGGTTGACAACCTTATATATCCTACTTGATTATTGTAAATATTGTAATATGTATGTGCACTTCAAATATTACACCTTGAAATATCACTTGCTTTATAATTCACTAGTGCTTGGTTAATTTATGTTCTTCCAATGCAATAATGAATTTAATATTTATAAGGTTCACCTTATAGCTCCTTTAATATTAATATAAGCAAGTAAATAAATCAATAATACCTTTATGGTGTTGTGTGCAATATTCCTTTCCTCAATACTCGTTGCTTCAGTGAATCACATGAACATTGTAGCTCCTTGATAATCGCTTCTCCAATGAATGTTGTATCTATAGGACAATGTGTAGCAGGCAATGCTCCTTTTCTTTGTCAAAGTTATCAACCTCTTGAATGGACTTTGAACTTGATATGAATCATGATTTAGCACTATATTTGCATGCTCCTTCCTATGTGTATTTAATGCTTTGTGCACCTTTCAAGGTTTTCTATTAATGGTTTTGTTCTTGGGCATGTTACTCCTCTTCCTTGATGCCTTCAACACTTGGCATGAGTGTTGTGTAGGTGGTGGATGTGTTATTATTCCTTATTTTTGCTTTCAAAACTTGGCATGAGCATTACTCAAGTGTGTGAGTGGCTAATGAACATTGCTTTTCCTCCTTGAAGGTTTTATATGATGGTGTAATGTTTCTCATTTGAAATTATTGCAAGTGTTATATTGTTGGAAAGATCCTCTTTGAAATAACGCTTTTAGAGTGAGCATTATCTGACCATGAGTGTTTTCTTACAACCCAGGTTTTAGAGAGACAAATGGAACATCTTATTTTGCATTTAGACATGCCCTAATGCTCTTGTAACCCTTATCTTACAAGTTTTTAACAATTTTCTTTAATGCTTCTTTCTTCTTTCTAACAATTGCACTAACACTTCTTTCTTCTTTCCAATTGAATGCTAGTTGTGTTATCCAAAATCTATCTCTAGTTGTGGTGGTTCTAGGTGATGCAATGGTGGTTCTATGGTAATCCAAGGGCAAAATTTGAGTTCTCCTTATTGGTGATCGATTCCTCCAATCTTGATCTTGGGTATTGTAATTTAAACTTTTCCACATTCTTTATCTTTCTATACCTTTAATATGCTAGTTTGAGCGCTACCTTTGCAATGTAGATGATATTTAACATATATGGAAAATGGCTTCTTCATGATATCATGTGATTTAGGTTTCTTTATAAGAATGTATAGTTTCATAGTTGATAGGAGTGTCTCTCTTCTCTCGTAATGATAGCCTTTTGTTAGATCTTCTTTCTTGCTTATATAGAGCCCTTTCTATGGTTACTTTATGATAGGTCTTACTAGTGTTGATGTGTCCTTGAGACACTCAAACCTTGTCCTTATTTTTCTACATAGGATAGAATATGGTGGTGCAAGATACTAATGTAAATACATTTACAAAAGTTAAAATAGAATATTTGAATTTGCACCTTTGTTTGAGATCTCCAAATCTCCTTTTTCAAGATTTATTTTGGCGGAATCTTATGGTGGCTTCTTTGTACTATTCCTTTTAGGTAAGGTATTATTTTATGTTGTCTTCTTTACTATACAACTCTCTCCTTTTCTTGGTTAATATAATAATGAACCCAAGATAATAATCATGCAACTAATATGCCCTTAGAGTGGCTTAATATTGCACTAATCCTTAGTGCACTTCTAATAATATTTAAGAGAAACTAATATAGTGCAACTACAATATCCTTATTACTCCTTAATAATATGCACTAATGATAACTCTTAAATAATTTCCAAATGCTCTATAACCACTACAATTTTTTTCTATAATATTTCCAATCTAATGTAGTCTTCCTTGTTGTAACTAGATAAAAGGATTTAATGTGCGGGTAATAACCTTAAAATAACCTTTCTTCTACACTTCCCTTGAATAATTTAAAATGAACTCTTCTCCTTAAAATTTTAATTCTAATGATGTTCTTAATGAAGCTAATTAATAATATGAATATGAGTGCTCAAGTAATGAACCCCTTTGCATCTAAGTTGCTTACCTCTGAAGATGATGTAGATCTTGGTATTTTGATTCACCAAGTTTTTTTCTAGAATGGTCCTAAATAATAGCTATGAATCCTTTAGTATTATATTGTAGATTTAGTAGATATCATTTCTCCGAATGAGCCTTCTAGCCTTCAATGGTAATATTCAAACCTCTCAGGTTTGGTAGTAAGGTCTAGCTCTTTTTTTCTTATCAAATTTTGACTTCGATCTTGGTCTCCTTCTCAAGAATTTAAATGTCTTAAGGTATTTAGTATTCTCATTTAGGATGTGGTATTCCATTCTAAATTTGTATCCTTTTGGTCTTGTTGTTGGATGGCGATAATTATCCCAAATCCTTCACTATTAGGATCTTCTCCTTGGTAGAGAATTTATCCAATGAGTTCTTTGAGAAACTCCTTTAATGACTTCATTGAACTCCACAATAAGGCTCTCTAGGTCTTCTTGTTTCTTCTCAAGAAATCTGTAAGGTCTTTAATATTTCAGCTTCTTTGGTCTTCCTAATTAGACATTTTATTCAGCCTTCTGCTATGGAAGTGTTGGCAATGAGATATTCCTCTCGGATCTCTAAAATGTGTTCATTATAAAATCATGTACAGGACCTTGCTAGTCATTCTTCAATCTTCCAAAACTAATAATTATTAAATGGGACCTTTTATGGGCCTTCTTTAGCTTCTTATGGTAGAAGTATTTAATCTTCCAAATTCAATGGAGATCACCAATCTCCTATATTTTTCTAAACTCTTATCTAGAGTCTCTTAAAATTATTTATGGTGATTTCTTCAATCTACTATATGTACTCTTTGATGGAGATCACCAATCTCTTATCTTCTTTTGGACTCTTCTCTAGATTCTCTTCAACTTCTTCAAGATTATTTCTTTAATCTATTGTTTGCACTCTTCAATGGAGGTCACCAATATCCTATATTATAGGACTCTTCTCTAGAGTCTCTTTAGTCTGTAGTAAGTATACTCTAGTATTTTCTTCTTTTGTAATGCATAGGTCTACAAAAGGACTTCCCTCAGGTTCCTAGAATCTCCTCTTCTTCCATTTGTTGCTTTGGGTATTTGATTGATTCTAAAGATGATATTCTTCCTATATCTCTATAGGAATCTTCCCATAGCTATAGGAAGCTTCTCATATTTATTTGAATATACTTTGTCCTACAACAAAATATTAGGACTGTAATGGAAGAATTTCTAAATGATGAATCTTAACTAGTTTATTTGTCAATCTAGTGGAATGAATGTTGAGTCCTAGTCTTCACGAGTTTTTTTGTAAATCTATAGAAATACTCTAGCCAAATGCAATCTCAAAAATTCTAGAACTGAGATTTGATTCTCTCTTCTCAATCTCTATCATGGCTCTCCCTATTCCTATTTTATCTACCATGGATTTGATACCACATTTAGATTTTGATAATATATGACATGGGAGAAAGGATTCACAAGATATAAGAAATACAAGAAAAGTAAGATAATGAAGAATTTCAAGAATGCTACGATATGCTATTGATGGAAAGTTACAAAATAGTACAATGTAATGTAGTGGAGGAAATGAACACTCCAAAACTCTTATGAAAAACCACATTGTACCTCCTCATAGTATTATCCTATATCTATATCTCCCTCTCACTCTCTATTATTGGTCCTATATATAAGAAGATAAGTTGCTTGGCCTTTCTCTTCCTAACTACATTTCCTATGACTCATGTACAAGTGGAATCTTTGTATATTTACATCATTGCACATTGAGACTTGTGCATTTATTACTTCTACTTCAAGTAACCTAAGATAATACCTTAATATAATAATATACCCAAGGTGGTACATTGAAATGTACCCTAATAATTTAATATACTCTAACAAAGTGGGGCTTTTGGGTGCATTTTCCATAATTTCTATATTATGGGTTTTACTCCATGAGTGATGGCTAGAGGTTGGACAACTAAGGAAGAATCAAGACAAAGCATATTAACATAAGACCACGAAAAACTATATTTTACCTTTATCAATAGCATGGTGTATTTCTTATGCTTAATTGGGTTAATAATTTATCTAGTTTTGAAATTTCAGGAACATTTGGAGTCACAATATTGATGTTTATGGTTTCTTCAATTAGAATGTAATATTTGTATTCTAATTAATGGGAAATTGGTAGAACTTCTATGATATCAAGAACTATAGGGTCTAAGGTAAGCTAATTGTTGTTTATTTAGTATGACACAATGACATTTGTGATTTGGGAAAAGGATCCACCAAAATAATTTTTTTTTTTTTTTAGTCATTTTGAGGTACCATCAAAGGGAATATCATTCATGACGTCCTCCTATGAAAAGCTATCTTAATAAAAAATCAGCTTAGGATAATCCATGGTTATAAAATTTATTCTAATAGATTATGTAAATTTTGATAAGCTAGCATTTATGATGAACACTCCATCCTCATCATCGTCACCCCAATATAGTTTTTTAAAGAAATAGTGTCATCAAGGGATAACCTATCATACTCATCTAGACTATTGAATTATACTTTACTATAAAAATAAGAATAAAGCAAAGGATCACTATGGCTATGATATAACCATTCCCACAATGATCTCGATAGGCTTTGACCTATATGGGATATTTGATACCCTCCTCATATAGACATAGCCATTTGTATTTATAGGGATATGATTTCAATAGAAAGCATGAAGTAAAATTTACATCTTGGTCAAATGAAGTAGTCTCCTCTACTTATGAACCAAGCTTAGATTTGGGTATCTTTCCCATTTCCAAAATCTATTTAAGCACATGATGAACTTCAAACTATAAACCTTAAAGGATGTGATATGACCTATTCCTTATCTGTGACTTTATATTCTAGTTTATCTAAGAATATTGCTCTTCCTATGGGTTTTTATTATATATAGGTATCCCCCCTTTTACAAGTAGAGGTAAATCCTATAAAGAACATGATGAAATTTTATTGTAAACCTCAAGGGATGGGATATTGATCATTAGAATACTTGAGATTTTTTTGGATGCATCCTAGTTCATTTTTATTCTCCCTTGATGTGTTGGTTAGCTAAGGGAGGATTTGGTTTACCTTATGCCCTTAATTTCCCTACCTCATGGAATAAGAACAAAAATGATATATCATTGGGCAGTGGTCTATATTTTGACTATGCTCTAAATATGATTGGCTACACTCTGTCCTATCCATTATTCCCATTTTCCCCCATGTTATAATAAACTAAAAGAGGTATGCATTAAAAGGAGATATTGACCAAACAAATTAAATGTAAAAACATCAAAATAAAGTAGAGGTATGAAATAAACTAAGTGAAGATGCACTAAAAGTAAAGAAAATATAATGTCCTTTAAAGTGATATGGAAATAGGTGGTTGAATCATCTCAATTATCTCTTTTCTTATTCATATTTTAAGAAAGATAATTGTTAGACTATATTACATCATTTGGTTCATGTAAATGTACCACCCTTGGTACATAACTAGAGTAGTAGATTACTTTAGGGAGTAGTTAGATAGTTACTTCAAGTAATATAATAAATGCACAAGTATCTATGTGCAAGTTTTAAATATGCAAGATGTCCCCTTGTACAACTAGGTAGAGTGTTGGCCAAGTAATACAAATTTCTATATAAAGGGCCTCATACTAAGTGTTTATAGAGAGTTGTAATTACTAGTAGGTATAATATGTACATCACCATATAGATTGGTTATGAGGTACAATGTATTTCTTTAGTATTTTTTCTAGAGGTTAATTTCCTCCATATTACATTGTATCATTTTTAATTTTGTCACTTTCCATTAATAACATATTTTAGCATCTTACATTTTTGTATATTTTATATCTTGTGATTACATTATTCCTTGGTATACACCATACAAAGCTAATAGTGGTGTCAAAGCTATGATAGATCTAGTTAGGAATAAGGAAAGCCACAAGAGAGGAGAAGCAAATCTCAATTCCAAAATTTTTGAGATTGCATTTGGCTAGAGTATTTCCACAGAGTTGTAGAAAACTTGTGAATACTAGGACACAACATTCGTTCCACTAGATTGATAAATAAACTAGTGAATATTCATCATTGAAAAGATTTATAATCACCATACCAATATATTATTGTAGAAAAATTAAACTAGAGTAAGCCCTATTGTAGAAATGCACATTTCAGAATAAAATGCCACAAAAGCCTTATTGTTGAAGAAAAGGCCATAAAATCCTTATTGCAGAAGAAAATACCATAGAAGTATTACAAAAGAAAAGATGATATAAGCATTATTGTAGAAGAATAGGCTAGAGAAGCCCAAATCTAGAATAAAATGCCATAGAAGCCTTGAATCTAAAGAAGGCTCTAGAGAAGAGTCATTTAAACTGAAGAAGACTCCAGAGAAGAGTCTGTTAAAGATAGAAGATTGGTGATCTCCTTTGCTAATTGAATACTTCCTATAGAAGAAGCTAAAGAGACCCATCAAAAATCTCATTGAAGAAATTCCATCCTTGGAAGAGATAGATAAGGACTATCAAAAGTCTTTTTAAAGAGATCTGTGAAGAAGATCTCATATTCAAAACTTTCAGAGTAGAAGTTTAAAGGAAATGTCTCATAAAGAAGATGATAGGAGTTGCAAGACTAAAGACCTTGGAGATATATAAATAAAAATTCTTGGAGAGACTCATTGTAGAATTTGTAGAAGCCATAAAAGAAGTTCCTAAGAGAACTCATTAGAGAAATTCACTAAAAATATAGTGAAAGAATTGGGACAATTGTCACTATCTGATAACAAGCCCAAAGGAGAAATATTTTGTAAATAGTTTGTAAAAATTTAGAGAGAATATTCGTGAAGACCTCAAGACCTTTATATTCTTGAGAAGAAATCCTTGTTTGAATAAGAATTCAAACAAAATAAACCTACTAAATCCAAGAATATTTGGAGATTTTTATTCATAGTTAAAGAAGGTACATTTTATAGAGAGATTTGTTGGATTCACAAAAAAATACTGAAAGGGGTCTAGAAGGACAAAATTTTAGTGAATAGATTGACTACTAAATAACATCAATCAAGATATCATTACTAGTTGTAAGACTTTGGATTTTTTGGCCAGATCCTGAAGGAGATGTTGAAATCATCTACTACAATTTTAGAGAAACATACTAGAAGCATTCCTATCTATGAGCAACCACCATTTCATATATTATATTTGGTGAATTAACTCATCAAGATATTCATCATAAAATATAAGCAACTTAGGTGCAAAAGGTTCATTAGTTAAACACTTAATTTGGACTACTACTTAACTTCATTAAGCACCTTATTAGAATTCAAAAAGTTGCAAATTAGAAGATTGCATTTTAAGTCCTCAAAAAGTGTAGAAGATAGTTTATGTTAATATTCATTACCTGCACATTAATAGGAGTTAGATATATTCTTCCTACTATCTAATTATTGAGAAAAGGACTACACTAAAAAAAATGCAGTGATCATTAAGTGCATTTGAAATTACTTTGAGAGGTTATTTAAAGGAGCAATAAGGTGATATTATTGTTATCTTTAAAGTGCATTAAGTTGAAGATATTATTGATTCATTGCACTATACTAGTTGTTCATTAACTAGTTACTCTTAGAGGGTTATTTTATATTTTTTTATTGTTAATATCAAGGGCACAAAACTAGCATGTTATAAAAGTATCTAGAGACACTGTCTAGTACACAAAACCTGCAACACTTCATGGCCAAAAGAAGCCACCAAAGAGTGGAGAAGAAATACACCATTAAAATCCTTGAAGGAAGTTAAAAATAGAGACTTATTGAGTCTTAGATTCAAGGAATATATAAGGGTTTAATTTAAGAGAAAGTGCAGAAATAATTACTTCAAAAAGGAGCATATTATGTACATATTATTAGCTTGGATTTATTCCTACTAAACTATCCAAGAAAAAGGATTAGTGTAGGCAAGGAGAAGCCTCATCAAAATCAAAAGGAATTTCAAAAAAGGGAGACATTTGGTACATCATATTGGTGCAAATCTAACCATTATGAGCACCACTTTTGTTCCCTCAAGAAGGACAAAATATCTCATATTATAGGAAGAAGCTCGATCGTCACCCAGTAGGTATAAGGGAAGAATTAAAGTAAGAGAAATGATCCATCTAAGATTCAAGGTGCCTAAAGACACCATTTCTTCACATCAAATCAATCACCCAAAATTAAGCGTCCACCTACAATATTATAGCTAATACAAGAAGGCTATCATCAATGAATATCTACATGGAGAAAGGATAGCATTAAGGTTTACATTATAATGTTCTTATCTACATAAACCAGTGTCAAAATATATGTCTATCTACATGGATAGGACAACATTATTAATTTAAGCACAAGGAGCCATTACAAAGGTATTATCTACATCATAAAAGTAGTACTCAATCTACACATTGAAAGCATAAGAGAAAATGAGAAAAGGTTCTATACCTAGAGCTATAGCTTGGAGAGAACATCCACTTAGAATAAGCACTCAAATATACCATAATACCACCATTTAGATATCCATAAAACCTCGGAGTATCATAGCTAGATTCACCTATCATCTTCATCAAAACAACATGCAAAAGAGATATTGCTTGCTATCCAAGAAATAAAGCAAGCCAAAAAATAACTCAAATGTTATAATGTTCATCCTTGGAGTGTTAAATAAATAATTTACATGTAAATACCTTGAGTTTTACTTGACACAAACATTCTAAGTGTCATATCATTCCTCAATGCTCAAGGAATAATCCAATGCCTACTTTGAGGAGTTACAAAATTATTAGGGAGGTTACTTATCTAAGTCCTCATCACACAAAGAAACAAAATTTGAAGGAATATCAATGCCTATATTCATTATAACTCATAGGATACTTATCCAATTTCAAGTGACATCCATCATATTTAAGGCATAAAAACTCAAGGAGAGTAGCGCATTCATAGCAAGAGAAAGAGTGCAACATGTAAGAGAAGAGCGGAGTATTAAAAGCTCATGATGGAGATTCAAAGAAGCAAATATTAAGGTGCCTACTATCCAATAATTGCATTCAAATCCTGCTACCATTATCTACAATAGTCACATCATCAACTAATTTAAGATAATAATTAAATCTTGTTATCATCACCTATGCCCATAAATTGGAGAATCCAACACCATAAATTGAATAATACAATGCCATACATTGAAGAATATAGCACCATACATTCAAGAATATAGTGCCATAATTTTGAGAATACAATAGCCATATGTTAGATAATACAACACTATACATTGGAGAACACAATGTCCATACATTGGAGAACACAACACCCATATGTTTAAGAACACAATGCTCATACATTGGAGAATACAATGCCCATTTGCAACATTATAAAGGTAAGGATTTACCTTAATTAAATTTTATTTCATTAAGGATTTATAAGGGGTATAATATAAGGTTGAAACCATAGCAAAATCAACCACATTTGAAAGCAAAATATATAGACCTAAATAGGTTAATATTTGCAATTTATAACATGGGAGATATACGGATTTCCACTTTGAAATTAAAACTCTATTATTGCAAAAATTATTGTTTTATAAAATACCAAAAAAGTAGGGATATATAAGGCATGAGTTGGAATTAATTGGTAAAAATTGTCTCATACTCATTCTAAGGAGAAAAGAATAAATCCAACCATTGAAGAATATTTCATTGGAAAAGATAAGGTAAAATTAAAATTTGATTATTCTCAAAACATTACAAAATCAACTTAGAAGGTGAAATAAGCATATTATAATTATTAGGGAGATATAAGGAAGCCTACAAAACCTAATTCTATGTTTTTGTCAAATTATTTCACATTATTTAACTGAGGTATAATAAATTCTACAAAAATCTAAGACTTGAATAATTTTATTAAACCAACTCATATATTCTTAACTAGGGAGTTATAAGGTAGACTACTTAGAATACTCTCAAATATCTAGATTAATAAAACATAGATGACATACTAAAAATACCTTTAACAATGAAGAACTATTCCATGAAATGGAGTTCTACTCTCAAAACCTAATAGATACTCTTGAAGGATATGAGTATCTATCTACTAGTGATAAAGAGAGATTCTCATTATTCCTTAAGGAGGCAAAAGAGGGCAGCTTTACAATATTAATTGGATATCTTCATGACAACATGGTGGAATTTACAAAAAAATTATTATATTTTCGTCAAAGGAATGTTTGATGATTTACCTATCATTAATTGTTTTTGTTCTTGCCCAACACATGAAACAAACTAGCAATACAAATCAATATTACTATGATGATAGACTAACTAATCATGAAATAGAAATTCTAGAAGTATCAATACAAAATCATAGGATAAGAAGGAGGAACAATAAGAAAAGGTATACTAAGAGAGAACATAGTAAAGAATACATGAATAGAGAAGAAACCACAAATACAAAACCAGATAGACATACTCAGACTCAAGCATTGGAGGAGTCTTCAGCCAAAGCATTCTTGGTCTTGTGTGAAGATGTAAATTACTTACCTAGACAAATTATTACAAACTAAGAAGAAGAACATGTTGAATCCAAATACTATTCAACCGAAGAAGCTCCATATTGAAGACTAAAGTCTTCAATACCCAAATAATGTAATACAGAGGGTGTTAGATTATATTACATCAATTGGGTCATGTAAATGTACCACCCTTGGTACATAACTAGAGTATTATATTACTTTAGTGGGTAGTTAGCTAGTTACTTGAAGTAATATAATAAATGCACAAGTGTCTATGTGCAAGTTGTAAATGTGCAAGGTGTCCCCTTGTACATCTAGGTAGAGTGTTGGCCAAGCAATCCATATTTCCATATAAAGGGTCTCATAGTGAGTGATTATAGAGATTTTTAAGTAGTAGTAGGCATATTGTGTATATCACCATATAGATTGATGATGGGGTACAATGTAGTTCTTTAGTATTTGTTCTGGAGTGTTCATTTTCTCCATATTGCATTATATCATTTTTGTCACTTTCCATTAATAGCAAGTTTCATAATCTTATATTTTTGCATATTTTATATCTTGTGATTACATTCTCCCTTCGAATACACCATTAAAATCTAATAATAATTTGGAGGAAAATTGCGAACCAAGGTCTAAAGTGAAGGCCAAGATCCTCAATTAAAGTTTGGTCAAATGAAGAGACTCCTTGGGAAACCTACCCAAAGCTCAACATATAAAACTAATGAAATTGTAGGTGTCACCTCTTAAATATAAGCATTTGGGTTTAGCCTAAATTAATATTTGATGGGTACTCAAACTTATATAACTATTGAGAAGAGACCCATATCTCATTCAAGTGGTAACTACTACTCTCTAGGAAATCAAACCATTATATAAAATATACCCTTGGGAGAAAAGGAAACTAATGTTGACATTAAAGGAATAAAGATCAACCAACCTATTTTAAATTCTTGACATTATATTACCTTCAATGTGATTTTAATTTGAAGCACTCTTAAGATATAAATTAATTTGGTTTTAAGAGGTTTCAATGAACTTTTATAATAATTTATTTTTAGGGATGAGATCTCTCTTGCTCCATAATTCAAGGAAATGACCTTGGCCTTTCATTTGAGACTTGAAAAACAAAAGCATAGGAGCTATCAAGGATGAGGAGATGATAAATTAACTAAGGGTATTAGGAATGCATACTTATAAAACATCCCATTGAAACCCCCATGCTTCCTCACTGCTACCCCTCATGGGGGTCTAAAGCAAATGAGAATAATAGGTTTATTCAAAGTCCCATATGAAATTACCTCCCAATACCGTGTGTCATCCAACTAGGTAATTATTGCTACCATTGATTTTCTCCTCATTGGAAATACCAATACAAATGAATGAGGAACTTCTAATCCATGTGTTTAATCCAAAATGAACATAATAATGTTTCACATCATTTCTATTTATAAGTTCTATAACTCTAAAAAAAATTTATCAATACAAATCTATTAATATAGGATTATAGATATATATATAATAAATCAATGGTATTATTGAATGTATACAACTATTAAAAGTATATTTTATACTCTATCAACAAGGTCATGGATGATGGATTCATAAAGTTGAACACTTGTTATGTCATTCTCTCTACAAATAAACATTTATCAATAGGCCATTATACATTTTTACCATTAGTTGACATAAATCTATCATCACATAGATAGACATAACATTCATTGATGCAATAGAATCCATTTTTTCTTATCAAAACTAGAGTGTTAATTCTCTGATTAATTGTAATTTGAGCTTAACAATTTGGTGAACATATTGTAATTTAATTATTTTTTATTTGATCACACACACCTTTGCATCGATACAGTTGATATAAATTTAATATTGGGTGATATACATTACTATCAAAAGGCCTTAAATAGGTTTACATATGTGAAGGAACCTCACTAAAATAAGTTTCATATGGTTTATGCACTTATAACTAACCACCCAAAAAATCAAATTTAACAATAATAGCGAAAGAAAACAAATAACCAATCAAGGTTGTCATAGCAATTGCAATATCACATTATTGATCATTTGTACATAAGTAACAAAAATTTGAAAGATAAACTACTTCAAATTTCAAATAATCAAGATATAGTTTCACAAATATTTTATAAGCTTCCTTTGTGCTTAGCATTAGTTAGAAGGTGAAGATATGGCTAATTTTATCTATTATATCATGATGTTAGACATCAAGAATTTTTATTTACAATATGACATTGAGTCCAAATATAAAAATTACATCTAACATTGAAGATTTTGTATTCTTCTATAGGTTGATACCAAATAAGTCATGGTGTCATAGACTAACATTGCATTGGAAATTTTAGAGAATATCCTAGATAGGTGCAAAGAACTAAAAGACATGATAGATTTAGTATCATGATCCTTAGGACTCTAATAAACCCTTGCTTTTCACAAATCACTTTGTAATTAAACTTCAAAATCAAACCAAAATCTCTTTTTAATAGAATTATCATAAGGTCTATAGACCTCTTGAATGTGGTGTGTTTGAATTGGAAAATTTAAGAAAAGTTTAAGCTACACTTTTATCTATCCTCTTCTCTCAAGGAATTTATTTGAAATCTAAATGGCCTTATCAATGAAGAACTTTAAGCTAAGTTTTACACTACGTTTTCTTGTAACTTCATTAAGGATTGGTTCTATCCTAAAAGTCACCATATATTAAATTTCCCATTTGATAACATTATGCCGGCCTATTATTCCATTATGTTTGATAGTTCTAATGTTGAATGATAAACAATATCTCAATTCCTTGAATATATGTGGTGTAATTTTAACATTAATGTTTGGAAATATTACTCATTAGATTTTAATATAATATTATTCTAGAGAGCATTACACGGTAATATTCTACCAATACCTTTTGATCTCAATGTGCTTTAAGTCCTGTTAGTTACCTAGTGTACAATTGACCTAGGATAACAAAATATATATTTTAATATTATAAAGATGTTATAAAATATGGATATATGTATCAATTTCTCTTCCTACAATTTTTAATGGTCAATTAGTTTGTAATACTATTATCCTATACCTTTCATTATCAATAAATTGGATTGTTGAAATTTTTAGATAATTTTCATTGTAGCACATAACAAGCATTAGATGTAAGAAGTTAAAATTATTCAACTTTATTAAAACCCTTCATAATATCTTTTTTCATTTTACATGGATATTTATGATGAGGCAATAAAAAATGAAGAATTGAGAAAAAAATTTACCCATACACATATCCCAATTAGTGGAATTCATTTTGATAATAGTTTATATATTGGCTAATGCATAGAGCATAATGCACATCTAATGCATCTGTTGGATGCATCCAGTGCTCAAACCTCATGGATAACATAGTTTGAAAAGTATATGGATCATGGAACATGAATCCAAGGATAACCTCTAATATTTTTTCAAGGCTAGTTCCTTGCTTGGATGTGATTTTGATGCTAAAATTCTAAGCTACTCCTAAAATACCAAGTAATTATAAGGAAAAAGTAAAGATAAAGAACATAAATAAAACAACCCTAGACTATAAGTGGCAATGTGCCAAAATTACAAGGGGTATCTATGTATTGATGAGATGAATGAACACATGCATCAGTCATGCTAGGGAGAATGAACATGATTTTATAATGGTATATTCCTCACTTATGAAATTTGGACAAAGACAATGACATATACTAGTCATAGCTCCTCATACAAACTTGCATACATAAAAATACCAAGACATAAATCAAATATTTATAGCTATTATGTGCATGTGTGTATGTGTTTTAAAGTTTTCATATACATATAGTAGAAATAAAAAGGCTCAAAGTCCTATACATGATTTTTCTCAAGGCTCAAGTCCATATCAATACATAGAAGAAACATATGAGTGAATAATATATCTAAGATCGAATAATGTACAAGAAAATACAACTATTCACTCTTTATTTAGATAAAAATTAAATATTTATACAACCTATTTCAAAATTCAAATTTAAAAATTACCTCCAACATCCATGAGTGGTCAATATTACATCTTCTTTAGTTGGAAACCCTAAGGTACTATGAAAAAATTATTCTTAATAGATATGAAGGTAACCTAGGGGTCTAATTACCACAAATTACCTATAGGATGAGTGGTTTCCCTCAAAAGTATTGTTGATCGACTTGTTATCATTTTGGAGACTCAAAATTAGTTAGGGCTAATCCTTGTTTGTTGAAGTCACACTAACAATACTTAGACTATGTAGGACCTTGATAGATTTCAAAGTCATTGCCCCACTTGATTTTTTATTGAATCAAGTTGGTATATCAATCAATCCTTGCTTAGGTTTTTGGTGACTAAAACCTCATGCATGGTGTGAATTTTGGAATAGTATCAACATTTCAATTATTCCATCTCTCACTCTCTCTTATCTATGTGGTTCGATGGTATCCTTTGTCTTGAGACTCATTTCAAGGATCTGGTTGGTCTAGTGGCACTTCTTTTACACTTGGTCTATTATGGGACTCTAGTTTGGATAGAGAACTACCTCCAAATTTTATGTGTAGTGAAAGATTCACTATAGTAATAATGACTCTTAGGGGATCTTTAACCTATTGAGGATAAGATACCTAGATATGGTAGTATTATATTTGGGCATGGAGTCAAGATTGGGGCTTATTAATCACATCAATGATCTCCATCCACTCCTATTTAGAAGGAATATTGGCCCAAGTAAGGTGCAATTAGCTCTATTTAAGCTTGCAAATATATTGCATGAAGGAAGGAATAAATATTTTTAGGATTTCTAGAGGAGTGTTTTGAGTGTGACTACAAGATTCACCACTAAATTGACCTTGTCATCAATGGATATGTTTGGTGGTATTCCAATTTTTACTTTATGGTTTAGTCACTACATATATTATGGATCTAGGAGAGGCTCCCTATCAAGGTCATAGGAATGAGGTAATCCTATTGATACTAGAAAAGAGGTATGCCTTTATAATTTTACATTATCCAAGCTAGGGTTTCTATTTGCTTGCTATATTAATGCAATACTTGCTAGCTTGCTACGACTAGTGATCTTGTGGGTTATGATATCTTTACTAGAAATCCCATCTATCATTCATAGGATGACCTTGAATATCCATGCTTCCTAGAACTTGAGGTTAGTAGCCATATCAAGCTATTCAAGCTCCATATTGTCTTTGGCACTTAGAGAGGAAATTTCCCAAACACATTTGAATGTTGGAAAATTTTCTTTAGATTCCAAAAAAACTCTCCATAATACCCTAATGATCTTTGAGATCTTCCCAACATCAATTGATCCCTACTCTAGTTATATCATGCTTATTTTTTATTCCTCCAAATCATCCTCCACTTCCTCAAATTTTTTCATGATGTGGGCTTGTTCAACCTTTAATGCTTTGCATTCAATTTGTGTGGTTCTGAGCATCTAATTAGTTTTCTTCAATTCCTTCTCTTTTCCAATCAACTTCCCTGTGACTATTGTATAGTTTTGAGTCACTAATTTGCTCACCTACTCAAATAATTTGATTCTTTCCTCTAGTATTGCATCCTTAAAGCTAAGTTTTATAGATAACATCTAGTAATATTGAGCCAAAATATTGCTTAATATATATACAATGTACATAAAGTGAAACATGACTAGCCCATCCCTTTGAGGTAGGAAGCCAATTCTAGGCTATGTAGTGGTCGGTTGTGTTGCCCACTATTATATCCCCTAATGTGTCTATTGTTGGTCATAATATTGAGCTTATTGGAGATAGGGTACTAGATCAAGGTTTACAATGGTGGGCCAAGTATTGGATGTATGTAGCTAAACTTATAGAAGCAAAGGCAAGGGCTTTGAGAATAGTAAGGAGGATTATTGACTAGTTAGGGAGAGAATGGTGGTGTACATAGTATTATAAAATAAAATGGTTCACTAGACTAAACACTTGTCCCTTTCCTGGTGCTTTCAATGACGTAAAAGGTTTAAAATGATTGTGGCATGGTGGTTATAGGGGTGGACTACGCGAAGATATGTGTGGCGACTTCTGGGGCAAACAACACAAAATATTGTGGTGGCCATAAAAGCTGGATAGCCTGCCCGGATTCATGGCGGCTACCGATTCCACCATGTAAATTAAAAAAATATATATATGAAATGGAAGATGTGGTAGCTTAGAGTGATTGAGAAATTATGAGTGGGGGTGGAGTGTCTAAGCCAATAGAGATAAGTTGGATAATGGAAGGAGCATTTATATTAAGGGTTTCAAAAATAAAGATAGCATGGGATAAGATGCATTATAGTTGGGTTGATGGAGGAACCCTTTTAGTTTTAAGATGACCTCCTTGGAATCTTTCTTAGATCCCAAGGAATTTAATTAGGGTTATTTTACAGTGACAATAGCTCCTTAATGTAGACCTTATTCCTTCTCCATTTTTCAAGCTTTACATTTGTTTGAGGATGTTATTAACTTCTTCGTAAAGTCCTTATTTTTCTTTGAATTTCCCATGGCTTCTTCTCTAGTGGTGGGGTAGGATTACTTAAATCATTTGGAAATAGGGGTTCCAAAATAGGAACCTTGGTGATTTTCTTCCCTAATTTTTGTGGTGTTTCTTAAGGGGCTTGGGTGACAACTAGAGCAATATTCTATTCCTTCTTGGGTTAGCATGGTTTCCTATCTAGTAGTACTTGCTTGATTTCCTTCTAGTAGGCAGCTAGTTCGAAATCATTTACCTCATCATAATTTTTACTAAACACTTGGTTCTTCACCTTCTATCTAAGCATTGATAATGTTCCTTAATTTATTTTTGGTAGATTCATTAGTCCTAGATTTGTACCTTGGAGTAGGCCCTATACTACAAATACTCCATTTTAATCTTAATAATATTATTTTTAGGGTCTATATTACCCTTGGGTTTGTAGAATTCTAGGTATAGATCTAGATTTGATGGATAATATAGGAAATATTCCTCTTGGATTTGTGGAAAATACCCTTAATGAAGAATTCAATATACTAACAATGGTCTCCTTAGGGGTTTGAAATGCTTTGCATTCATAATATTGGAGAGCCATTCCTAGAAAAGGCCTTAAGGGTTGAAGGACCAAGAGTCTTCTAGCATATTGAGGTTTAAACTCTTGAGCTTATCCTTAAGTTGGGAGGTAGTTTTTCATTTTAGTTGGTACACTCCTTCTAATGCTATTGATAATTTTTAATGGTTGGTTATACTTTGTTTGGTCCCAAAGGTAGTGTCCATCATGTCAAATTGCCTTAACATATCTAAGGAAAATACCCTTTTGGTCATGTACCTTGGTAGAAAGTACACTAGTTTAGAAAAACACATGCATTTAGATGATTATGTAACTTTCTAGTAATAACAAATCCCATTGGTACTTATGACACAAATTTTGGGATAAATCCTATGATATGTGATAGGGTTTGGTCTTTTTTTATGTTGCACAATGTTGAAATCAAAAAATCATTTGCAAAGGTGTAAAAGGAGGAAGTTCGGTAGAGGACTCCCATCTAGGTAGATGCAGGTTGCCTAATTAAGTTTTAGGATGGGGATCCTAACATGCCACCCATCCTAGAAATAAATTTATCCTCAAAATTGGAAAGACTACAAAATATTCTTTGTTGCCCTTGGAACATCTTCTTCTAGAAGGTCCTATTTTACAGTGTAGAAGGTAGATTTTTGGACATTTATGATGACCATTACTATAGAATCTGGAGTTAATCTCCATAGTGGCTCCATCAAGCCTGAGATGTATCTCTTTATATGTGTGATGTGCAACTCTTCAATTTTTTTTATGAACATCACAGTTCTATGCTCTACAATGACATTTCTTGGAGATATTAGGCTAATTAGATTTTGTTTTGATTATATATTTTTTGAATTTATGAAAATTTAATTGTTTGTTGCGTGATTTTGTAACTGGAGACCATGCATACTTTTGTGTGTGTTATTCCATGGGGACTCACAGCTTCTAACCAACCTTTGCTCAATAGAAATTCATGGTCTAGTAGCTCTACAATGTGTTGATGGTTGTTTATGAAAGTAGTGAGATTTGACATATATGAGCCAAAATACCAAAATTTAATTAATGTGGGCATACATGTTTACGAACCAATAAAATATCATTTATTTTCCCTAAATATATAAACTCTATCACATCGACAACCTATTCTCAATTTCGAGTGACCTCGGCTAAAATTGGTAATATGTATTGTTCTAGATGTAGTATGGCTTCAATGATAGTGTCATAATTTTTGGCTGCATTGCTACTCTTATGCCTCATTATGTATGGCAAGTGTAAAAATTCATCTTTAACTATTAAATCCTAATCGAAAAATTGAGAGATATACACAACGTGTAACTTGGTCAAGTATACCAATGACACCAAATTTTAAAGCAACATGAACATGGTGTTGAAAACTCAGAGAAAAAGTATTGTAGATGAGTTTTACCACTACTATTTACAGGATGGAGAGCCCCAACAAAGTTTTTGGGTTGTTCTAGTGTAGAGGGGATTTGTATCCCATAGACTATCATTTGTGTTCTCTCCAAGTGGTGGAAACCATGGGACAAAATTTCCCTAAGGCCATAGGTGCCTATGTCCAACTGGAGTATTGTTTTCTCCGTTACGAGAACTATACCTTTCTTTCCCAGTTAGACACCAACTTCTGGTATGACCTCATTAGCGTGAACAACAACAATGATACTAGTTTCAACTTGGAAGTGGGTGATCTACTGGCGGGTATGACGGGGAAAGTGCGTGCAAGTAGAATTAGGTTTGCTCTTGGATAGAGAGAGACTTCATCTTATGTGTAATGTAGAATATGATGTACAACCTTACTAAAACCCATAACATCTATTGCTCTTCTGGTTGTAGAAAACTTGTCAGCATCATTAACATTATATAATTGGAAACAATGGCTTTGCTTAAGATAATGGAAGGATTTCTACTCTCCTAAATTGTATTTAGCAATGTTCTTAGATGGAGTAGCACAAATATGGTATAAATAGTGAAAATTCCTCTTTGTTTTTGAGACTTGACAGACACAACATCTCTCCAAAATATAGGTCCTTACTGTAACTACTGAAATTGCACCATTTATATCGAATTGGATCTCAATAAATTCCCCAAAGTGGCTAGAATTATTGTTTTTTATTGGTTTTGCATTACCAAATACTTCAAGAATAGTGTTTGATTCTATAACTTGTTTTTCAACCATTCTACCTTCTGTTGATTCTATAACTTGTTTTTCAACCATTCTACCTTCTGTTGCATTTGGACCACTCACACAAGCTAGATAACACATGATTAATTTTGTAGTTTGTGTTTTACTAACTTCGCTTTCTCCATTAACTAGAATAGAATTATTTTTTCATCCACTAATCTGTTAGGAATCCACATACTAACATTATTTATTTTAGTATTATTAATTATCTAATTAATTATTATTTTAATTCACAAAGTTAACCATCAAATATTTACCAATGTATCTTTATGGTAGATATAAAATTATGTATCAACGAGAACTCTAATCATCAAGAAAAAATAATTTATTTATAAGTTTAAAGGAGGGAATCCCCTATAAGTGGCCTGTAATTCCAAATCATTTATCAACAATTTCTATGATTCTTGGCTATTATATTTATTTAATTTATATTAGAATAACAAGATTCTTTCATTTGGTATCAGAGCGCATTTTGATAAGGGAAAATAACATAATTTATACTTCTAGATCACATCATTTAACTCTATAAATCAACTACTAGTCCTTTCACATCTGTATAGGAAAACACAACAAATAGACACAGTTTCAAAAAGATATTTTTGAGTAACAGTTTATTATAGCTGATAACATTATCAGTGAAGAAACATATTTCACAGTGCTAGTAAACAATCTATCTCACAGTGAAGAAATATATTTCGTAGTGTTGTTAAACAAATCCATCTCACACTAAAGAACCACCATTCATAGCTCCTGTTCGTAGAGTTCCAATTCACAACACAATAATTGGTCTATTACAATCTACACATAAACTTAAACATTCCATATCACACTATAGAACCACTATTCATAGCTCCTATTTGCAATGTTCCAGTTCATAACAGAAGACCTGGTCCATCATAGTCTACGCACATGCCAATTAACAAGAATATAAGATGATTAATTATAAAACAAATCCTAAAATACACTACATTAAGGTTGAAGTGACCACTCTGGTGGTGCCATATAGACAAGACAAATTTTTATTTTAAACATTTAAAAAAAATGAAAAAATATTTGATTGGCAAAAACATCCAACATATATATATATATATATATTTTCTTTTTACTTTGGGACTTTAGCCCCACGCCAGCTGTTTTGGAGACAATTTGTGGTTTAAAATCTCTAATCCACCATATACTTATCATGAACACCATTGGTAGCCACATTTCCCTCGTTGCTCGTGCATCCATAAATTGATTCACTATGCCCCTTGTCCACGTGTATGCACTTCATTGGTACTCTCTTGCCTTGTTGTTGCGCTACTCCACCACTCTAGTATCGCATTGCACCCTATGCCACTTGTCTAACTGACCATCACTCTAGTCTCGAATCGAACCCTCTACCACTTGTCTTGCTAAGTGTTTCGTCATTGCCTCTCACTCTTCGTGTTTCTATCTCATACATGTTAGTCTTTGTTGTAAATTTTGAGCTCATTTAGTTATCATTGATGTCAAAGTGAGAAGTTGTCATTGATATCAAAGTGAACACATGAAGATATCATTAATACCATGGAGTACACCATTACTGTCACCAGGAACAATGCAAAGAGTTGAAGAAATATTGTTATTAAGGGTTTTTGTTTAGACATTGTGATGATAGAAATAAGGTTTTTATTAACACCATGGTGGCAGAATAATCTTCATCAAATCAATGGAGTAAAAATTAAAGGTTTAAATTTTATCCCAAGGAAGGCTTTAATTTTTCATTAAAGTCAAAGGTTATAAATATAATTTATAAAATTTAAATTCTTTTATTTTATTGTTTTATAAATTATAAAAGTTTTTAAAAAGTGCTGACGTCATCAAAAATTTTGGAATGTCGATGTCTATGGAAAAATGAATTATTGTGTATAAATACCATGCCAAGAACATTAGACCTGGCCTTCTTCAATTACATTTTATACGATCAAAGAGAAAGATAATTCGTGCAATAATTGAGGAAGAAGACAAACTTGTGTTGTCTTTTAGTGCCAGGGAAAAGATGAAAAGGGGAGGAGCAACTCTCACTCCCATTGGATAGGGTGGTCCATTGGAAACGTGCATTTCATGAGAGAGTTGGGAGTGGAAGTGACCACAATTGATTTGTGTGGTGGTTAGTTTACGTGTTCGTTTTGAGTGCTAAGGGAAAAAGCCTTTTGCACGCACTTGTTTTGAGTGCCAGGCTTAGGATAAATAGTATGAAGTGCTCCTAAGATTTCAAGCGTGCATCTAGCACATGCAGTGGTCAAGCTCTCGGAGGTAGAGTTGTGGGTTTGAATCCCACTAGTGGCAAAGGTATTTTTTTAATTAAATTGTATTTGCCTAAATTTTTCTAAAGTGTTATTTGGAGTTATAAGGGTTTATGAGAGGTTGTTTATTTGATAATTTATTTATGTTATTTTGAGTTATAAGGGTTTATGAAAGGTTGTTTTATTGATAAGTGATTTATGTTATTAGATTTATAAGGAATGTAGATTTTATTTTTACCAAAGTTCTTTTTGCCATTAAATCTGAGTAAAGAGGTTTTGAGTTAATTTTGGTGGATGTTGAATTTATTTTTTAATTGGGAGATTATAAGGTGTTATTGGATAAATATTTTATGTATTTTTATGGTTGTTTTGAAATATGGAGTTATAAGGTGTAATTGAGTTTTTACATTACATTGTGAGAAATATTTATCTTCTAACCTCTTTGAGCTTGGCATAGAAGTGTTTGTGGTTGTGACATATTTATGATATTCATTCATCATAAATAAAAAGGTATGAGCAAATTTTTCCATAGTTGAGTTGATTTATTGGTTTTATGGAAAATAAGTTTGGAGTGAAAAGGACTTGATTAGGGTTTCCTATTGAGTATGTTGAGTTAATGCTTCAAGGTTTTCTAGAATAAAGAATTGTTGTTAAACCTTGTTTGATAAGCATTGTTGTTGAAGCCATTTGTTTTGAGAAGAACCTAAATTAGGGTTCAAGTATTATTGCTATGGGAAGATTGTTTTACAAGATTTTTTATTGAAGTGTTTTGTTGAGCAAAGAACTTGAACTAGGATTTGTAAATATCATGAGTATCATTGTTATGTGAGAGTTGTTTTATAAGAATTGTTGTTGAAGTGAGTTAATAAGTGAATAACTTGAACTAGGGTTTGCAAATATCATGAGTATCATTGTTATGTGAGACTTGCTGAGCATTATTAGAAATATTTTGAGTTGGTATGCTTGGACTAGGGTTTGAGAGAGAGGATTATTTCATTGAGTGATTGGTTGAGTAGATTTGGTTGAGCCTAGTCAAGTGGATGTGTGAAGTGATTTTTCAAGTTCCAAAATAAACTATTCTATATTATGAATTGAGTTGAGAAAGTGATTAAGCATTGAGTTGAATTTGAAGCGTATTGAGTCTCTAACAATTCTCCTTATGTTTCTAAAAGAGTGATTGAAATTAATTGAGCATTGTGATTAGTATAGAACATATTGAGTCGCTAACAATTATCTTTATATTTCTATGATATTGGACAAGTTCTATGTGGACTTGTTGAGCAGATTTGAGGTAAGACTTTGAGGAGACTTGTGGACTAATTCTGTATGAGCTTTTGTGAAAGCTTACAATACAATTTTGGATAAGTTCTTGAGAGGACTTATTGAGAAAATTTGGACAAGTTCTAGAAAGGACTTGTAGAGAAAATTTGAGCAAGTCCTAGAGAGGACTTGTGGAGCAGATTGAGAAAGTTCTAGAGAGGACATGTAGAGAATATTTGAGCAAGTTCTAGATAGGACTAGTGGAGGAGATTGATCAAGTTCTAAAGAGGACTTGTAGAGAAGATTTGAGCAAGTTCTAGAGAGGACTTGTGGACAAATTAGTGTGAGATTTTTGTGGAAGGTTACAAGACAAATTTGAGATAAGTCTTTGAGAAGACTTGAGAGCAGATTTGATTGATTTGTTCAAGCCTTGAGTTAAGGTTTAGGGCATATCTACCAGATTTGAGTCAAGCCTTAATTTAATCCTTGAGGATAGATATTGAGGATAGATTTGTGCTAGACCAAAGGATTGTGTTTAGTGCATATTTGAGAGCAGATTTTGGTGCATATTTGAGGATAGGTTTATGTCAAACCAGAGATAGATATTGAGAATATTTGTGCTAGAATGAAGTATTGTATTTAGTGTAGATTTGAGATAAATATTTTGAGGTGATAGAGAAAAAAGAATAGTAGTCTCCAGTAGATAGAGATCCATTAGCCAGGGTAGTGAGGGCAGGTCTTTTTGAGTGGGGACAAGAGTTTTTAGTGGAGAGATATCCACAAGCTAGTGTAGTGGAGGTAGTCATATTCTAGAGGATCACCAGCCAGAGTAGAGGATAATGAGTTCTCCTATGGATAGAGATCCATGAACTTGATGATGCACCTTGCTGGAGCCATAACTTGTGAACTATACGCCTATTTGCCTTGAAATTTAACAGGTGGTTCCACATGCATGTTCTATATCAGGTCCATATTTGATGTGCTTAACCCTCCAAAAAAAATACTTTTGGGACCTAAATCGTCCATCTAGTGTCCCAAAATTAACTTTTAGAATAGGTTCCCAAGTTTTTTAGGTTTTTTTGAATGTTATAAGTTTATTATATTTTTTTATACCTTAATTTGAGACCTAATATTTTTAATTAAGGTTCATTATTGTAAGAGGGATTTGTGCACCGAATTTAGGTGTAATACGACTCATTTCTATTTTTAGTAGTTTTTAGAAAAAAAAAATGTTTTTAGGGTTTCTTTAGGGTTTCTTTGGTTTTCGGTGGCTATATGATGGATTGTATTCTTTTGGATAAGGGGTGTGAATTTAGGAATGAGAAGAATATATATTTGCAAGTTTCTTCCATTATATTGCATTTGTGTTATGTGAATTTAGTCCATTTTTTTGGTCTCTTGTAGCTAAGTTTACACCATTTGGTATCAGAGCGGGTGTGATCTCGCTAGTGAAGGGAAGATGGCACCTAGAACATACGCCCAGATAACTAGGAATATAAAGGATCTAAATGTAGAAATAGCATGACTAACTAGTGTGATTGATCACATGGGAGAGAGACATCCCAGGGTGCGTGTAGATCAAGGATCTGATGATGAAAATGTACCCAAGGAATCTGGATCTGAGGTCCATGTAGAAGCAAAACCAAAGGGCCTAGAGGAAAAAGGGCATAGTTTTGAAAATTAGCTAATACGAGCTCTAGAAGGGCTTACCAGGAATCAACATGGGATCAATATCAAGGTTCTCGAGTATGATGGTGGGTTGAAACCAGAGGAGTTGATTAATTGGATCAATGGCCTAGAAAAATATTTTGAATTTAGTAACCTTGCTTAAGAGAATAAGGTTAAGATCACATGCACAAAGTTGAAGGGATATGCATTGATTGGTGGGATCATTTACAGACTACACGATAGAGGAATGGAAAGGAAAATATCAGGGATTGGACAAAGATGAAAAAGAAGTTACATGAAAAATTTATACCTGTAGACTACTCCCAAACCCTATTTCATAGATTTTAGAATCTCTGATAGAAGGATCAAATAATTGAGGACTATACTAATGAATTATACAAGCTATCCATTCGAGTGGAGCACAATGAGATGAAGGACCAAAAGGCTATCATGTATGTAAATGGCCTAAATTTTTATTTCCAAGATGAGATGAGCATGCATCACACTATTACAATGGAGGATGTGTATCAAATGGCCCTCAAGGTAGAGGAGAAATTAAAAAGGGTTAATAGAAGAGGTAAGAATAGATTCACATACTCTTCAGGTCAAGGTCAAAGTGGATCTAATTTTCTTAAGGGAGAATCCTCAATACCTACTAAACAAGAAGAATATGGGTAGAATCTGAGAGGAAGAGGATACCAATGAGGTAGAGGTTATGGTGGTGGACAAAATGGGAATGATCCAAGAAGATCATATACCTATTATGGATGTGGTGAAGAAGGGTACAGAGCATTTGAGTTTCCCCAACATGATGTCCAAGAAAGGGGTCAAGGAGGACAAGGAAGGGTCAATCTGGTTGAGATGGAAGAGCAGGATGAGCATGAAGTTGTTGCTGACATGGGGGAAGCACTTATGATAATGAGGACACTAATTGTTCCTAATAAATATAAGGCATGGAGCAAAGTGAAGGGGCATACCATAGATGGTGATGATTTTAGGCTACGAATGAACATATTTTAAACAAGGTGTACATTAGGAGGGAAGGTATGTAACATTGTCATTGATGGTGGTAGTTGTGAGAATATGGTGTCAAATATCATGGTTGATAAAATGCACCTAGAATGCAAAAAATATCCTTATCCATATCGCATCTCATGGGTTAATAAGGGTAATGAGGCAACAATAGACCATAGGTGTTTAATTAAATTTTAAATTGGGAGTGCTTACAAGAATGAAGTGTAGTGTGATGTGATACCGATGGATGCATGTCACATTTTTTTGGGAAGACCTTGGCATTATGATAGGGATACTAACCATAATGGGAGAAATAATACTTACACATTCTGGAAGTATGGTGTAAAGATAGTTCTTGTACCTCTGAAGGAGGATGGGCCATGTGAGAGCTTATTGACAATGAAGGAGTTTCTTGCAGATATCAAGGATGCTAGCTTTTGTTATGCCTTAACAGCTAGGAAGCTAGAAATAGAGGAAGTGGTTATGCCTATAGTAGAAGCTAAGTTTCTAAGTGAATATAAAGATGTCACACTAGAGGAGTTACCAGATAGGCTACCACCAAAGAGGGATATCCAACATCACATAGATTTGATTCCAAGATTAGCACTCCCAAATAAGGCATCTTATCGGTTGAACCCAAAATAGAATGCAGAGTTGAGTAGGGAAGTGATATAGTTTATAAAGAAGGGATTAGTTAGAGAAAGTATGAGTCCATGTGTGACTCCAGCATTGTTGACCCTAAAGAAATATGGCGACTGGTGGATGTGTGTGGATAGTAGAGCTATAAACAAGATCACAATAAAGTATCAATATCCTATACAGAGAGTGGATGACATGATGGATGGATTGGCTAGAGCTAAATACTTTATTAAAACTTATCCGCAGAGTGGCTACTAGTAGATCAAAATTAGAGAAGGGGATGAATGGAAGACAACTTTTAAGACAAAATATGGGTTGTACGAGTGGATGGTGATGCCATTTGGGTTGTCTAATGCACCCAATACATTTATGTGGTTGATGAATAGAGTATTGTAGGAATATAATGGTAATTTTGTGGTTGTGTATTTTGATGATATTTTGATTTATAGTAAAAGTGAAGAAGAGCATTTGTTACACCTAAAATTAGTGTTAGACATGCTCAAGAAGGAAAAATTGTATGTCAACTTGAAGAAATGTAGATTTATTTAGGATAGTTTAGTGTTTTTAGGATTTGTAATCTCAAAATATGGCATGAGGATGGATGACAAGAAAGTGAAGGTGATTCTAGAATGGCATCTTCCACAAACTATAATAGAAATAAGGAGATTTCATGGCCTAGCTACCTTTTATAGAAATATCATCAGGAACTTTAGTAGTATAGTTGCCCCTATAATTGAGTACACAAAGGGGAAAGAGTTTGTATGGACTACGACAACAACAAATAGTTTTGAAATCTTGATGAAGAAGGTGTCTGAAGACCCTGTTCTAGTGTTACCAGATTTCAATAAGGTGTCTGAGGTTGATTGTGATGCCTCCTTTTTTGGAATTAGTGGTGTCTTAAGTCAAGAGGGTCGACCTATAGCATTTTTTAGTGAGAAGGTAAATGATGCAAGGAAGAATTATTCTACATATGATGTGGAATTTTATGCAATTGTGCAAGCATTGCAACATTGGAGGCACTACTTACTATAAAATTATTTTCTATTTTTTACTGATCATGAAGCATTGAAGTATGTCAAATCTCAAAAAAAATTACATAGCAGGCATGCCAAATGGGTTTCATTTTTGCAAAAATATACATTTATCCTGAAGCACAAGTTAGGCAAACAAAATAAGGTTTCTGAGGCATTGAGTAGGAGAGTCTTGTTGTTGACCACTATGGAGAATGAAGTGGTAGTATTTTTGGGGATTAAAGATATGTATGAATTTGATGCATACTTTGGGAATATTGTGCAATAGTGTAAAAGTGTGGTAGAGGGTGAGTTTCGTACTATTTTTGAAGAGTATTTTTTATAGAATGGTTACTTATTTAAGGGTAATCAATTATGCATTCCCAATGGATATATGATTGAGAACATATTGAGTGAATTACATAGTGGGGGTTTGGATGGTCATTTTGGAGAGCCAAAACTACCACTCTTGTAGAGGAGTACTTTTGGCCGAAAATGAAGAGAGACATAATTGGGTTTGTCTCTAGATGCAAAGTATGTCAAATGGTTAATGGCCATGCACAAAATATAGGGTTGTATATGCCACTTCCAGTTCCTACAGGACCATGGAACGATCTGAGTATGGATTTCATGTTGGGGTTGCCCAAGACACAAAGGGGTAAGGATTCAGTTTTTTTTGTGGTAGACATATTTTAAAAAATGGTGCATTTCATTACTTTCCAAAAAACTAATGATGCAACTAGGATTACAGTCTTATTATTTGATGATATTGTGTGGTTGCATGGTGTTCCAAAGACTATTACTTCTGATCAGGATACTAAGTTCTTGAGTCACTTTGGGAGGACATTGTGGAAGAAGTTGAACACCAAGATACAGTTCAGTAGTGCTTACCACCCAAATACCGATGGGCAAAAATAGGTAGTGAATAGAATTTTGGGAAACCTCTTATGATGCATAGTTGGAGAAAAACCAAAACAATGGGATTTAGCCTTGTCACAAGCCAAATTTACATACAACAGTTCAGTGAAAAATGTTGATAGGTAAATCTCATTTTCAAATTATTTATGGTCAAAATCCTAGAGGTGTATTAGATTTGGTTGAGGTACCAATTGGGGAACAAGTTAATGATGATGCAAAAGCATTTTCTGAGCATATCCAGAAAGTGCAAGAGTCAGTGAGGGAAAAATTGTGTAGTAATGCTCACTAAAAAGAGTCTGTTGATTCACACAAAAGGGTGAAAGTGTTTGAATAGGGTGATATGGTCATGGTTCATCTCAGAAAATAAATATTTCCTAAGGGGATGTATAACAAACTTAAACTAAGAAAATTGGGCCATGTAGGATTTTGAAGAAGATCAATGATAATGCCTATAAAGTGGAGTTGCCCGATGAATTTTATATTTCACATGTTTTTAATGTTTCTAATTGATTTTAGTATCTTGGTACTTTCGAGGATGGCAAATTATAGGAGATAGTAAATTGGGCATGACAAATGTCTAAGAAGAAAAAATATAGAGTTGCACAAGTGCTCGAAAAGAAGGTGATCACCACTAGACATGGGAACTACAATAGATACCTAGTTCAAGGGAAAGAATTACCATAGTTTGATAACACTTTGTTTTCAGATTCAGAACTAAAGAAAGTTGATAACCATAAGCTACAAGATTTTAATTCAGCTAAACTCGTAGGATTTGCATTCTTTTTCACCAAAGGTGACACCAAAGGAGAATGATTCACCTTGCTAGAGTCATAACTTGTGAACCGTATGCCTGATTACCTTAAAATTTAACAAGTGGTTCCACGTCCATATTCTACATCAGTTCCATATTTTATGCATTTTACCCTCCAAAAACATACTTTCGAGACGTAACTCTTTCATCTAGTGTCCCAAAATTAGATTTTAGAATAGGTTCCCAAGTTTTTTGGGTTTTTTTAATGTTATAATTTTATTATATTTTGTTATATATTAAGTTGAGACCTAATATTTTTAATCAAGTTTCATTATTGTAAGATGGATGTGTGCACCAAATTTGGGTACAATCTAACTCGTTTCTATTTTTAGTGGTTTTTAGAAAAAAAAGTGTTTTTAGGGTTTCTTTAGGGTTCGATGGCTATATGATGGATTGTATTATTTTGGAGAAGGGGTGTGAATTCAGGAATGAGAAGAATATCAATTTGTATGTTTCTTCCATTATATTGCATTTGTGTTATGTGATTGGAGTCCATTTTGTTGGTCTCTTGTAGCTAAGTTTACATCACTTGATTTAAGGGATTGGTGTCTCCTTTGGACAAAGATCCATAAACATTATAATAGGAAAAATATTCCCAAGATATTTATTGAGAAAATTTTAGTGAAATATTTTCTCCGTGGACTAACCCACATTGGGTGAACCACGTAAATTATGGTGTATCTATTGTGTGTGGTGATTTGTGCATTGCTTTGATTATTGTTGTTGATATTACTATCTATACATTGCATAATATTTATTTGGAAAGAAAAGTAAAAAGTGGTCTTATATTGTTCACCCCCCTCTCAGTATATGTTTGTGTTATTCAATTGGTATTAGAGTGAATTCCTTTAGAAGAGTTTAACAACTTGAAGGAAAATCTAACAAGAACACAATGGATTTTAAGAATGTGTTCTTAGATAATTCAACACCAGTATTTTATGGAAGTGACTATATGTATTGGAGTATGAGAATGAATATCTACCTGATGGCACTTGGCAATAAAATTTGTGAAGTAGGTAAATTTTGATATGATGCCTTAATTAATCCTCCTACAGATAAGGAAGGTAAGCTCCTACAACATTACAATTCAAAAGCAATGAATGCACTTTTGAGAGGTTTGCATAGAAAAAAGTCTATGAAGGTTATGCATTGTCAAACTGTAAAATAAATATGGGATAAATTAAAAATGAAGAACACAAGCTTATGCTGAGATGGGGGGTGAATAGTATAAGACCATTTTTTACTTTTCTTCTTAAATCAATATTATGCAGTGTATAGATAGCAATATCAATAGCAGTAATCAAAGAAATGCACAAAAATCCACACACAATAGAGGCACAAATTTAACGTGGTTCACCCAATGTGGGCTACCTCCACAGAGAAAATATTTCTCAAATAATATCTTGGGAATCTTTCCAAAATTACAATGTTTATGGACCTTGGTCCAAGGGAGATGTTGATCCCCTAAATCTCAATTTCATGGATCTCTTCCACAGGAGAACTCTTTCCCATTATGCTCTGGCTAGTGATCTTCTAGAAGACTTTGTCTCTCTGCTACACTGACTTGTGGATCTCTCTCCACTTGAAGACTCCTCACTCAAATTTGTCTTCAATTATCTTGGTTGCTAAACGTCTATCCACTAAGACTCTATCCTCTATACTTTGTCACCTCCAAAGCTCTATCTTAATGTTGTACCAAACACAGTTCAGTCGTTCTAGCATAGTTATGCTCAATCTCTTGCACTAAACACAATACATTTATTTTATTACAATTATACTCAAAAGGTTCACTTAGGACCTACTCAAATATTGTCAACAGGTTCACACAAAATCTGTCCAAATCTACTCAACATGTTCACACAAAACCTATCCAAATCTGCTCAATAGGTTCACACAAAACCTGTCCAAATCTACTCAACATGTTCACACAAAACCTATCCAAATCTGCTCAACAGGTTCACACAAAACCTATCTAAATCTTCTCAAGTTCACACAAAATGTGTCCAAATATTCTCAATAATTTCACACAAAAATTGTCCAAATATGCTCAACAAATCCTCTCTAGGACCTTCTCAAATATGTTCAATAAGTCCTCTCTAGGACTTGCTCAAATCTGCTCAATAATTCCTCTTTAGTAATTACTCAAATCTACTCAATAAGTCCTTTATAGGACTTGCTCAAATATGTATAGAAAAATTTCACAAAATATTAACTCAAAATAGTCCACAAGTCTTCTCAAAGACTTGTCTCAATCACATAGAATCATAAAGAGAATTGTTAGAGACTCAATATGTTCTAAGATCAATGTACAATCAATATCTCAAATCAATCTCATAGAAGCATAAAAAGAATTGTTAGAGACTCTATATGTTCTATACTCAAATCCAAATATTAACTCAAATCACCCTCAATCTCAACTCAAATTAATCTCAACTTAAATCAAAATATTGAATAGTTTATTTCTAGGAAATTGAACAACCACATGCATCCACTTGACTAGGCTTAATCAACTCAACTCAACCAATCACCTCAAGGAACAATCCTTTCTCACAAACCCTAGTCCAAATATGTATTAACCAACTCAACTCAACCAATCACCTCAAGGAATAATTCTTTTTCACAAACCCTAGCCCAAGCATGTATTAACCAACTCAAAATATTTCCAACAATTCTCAAGCACAAGTCTCACATAGCAATGATACTCATGTTCTTTTCTAACTCAATTTCAAGTTCATTTCATCATCAATGGGCTTCAAAAACAATGCTAATAAAAAAAGGTTTAAATACAACTCACAAACCAGAAAACCTGAAGCATTCAACCAATCATTTTCTCAAAAGAAACCATAATCAATCCTTTTCTATCCAATGATATTTCAAAAATCAACCACCATAAAAAATCAATAGGATAATGTGCCCATACATTTTTTATGCCAATAAGTTGTCCACAAAATCTGCCACACTTAAACACAACTTTCCTTTCCAATCAAAACAAGGGTTAATGGACTTCAATTAATCACAAAATAAAGCATTACTCAAATTACACCCTTTTTACTCCAAGTTAATAAACACGTCCACCAATGTCCCTTTTATTAAAACCCTTATCAAAAATAATAAACCTCTCAAAATTGCTTTTAAAAAAAACAACTCCTTATTTCTCCTAAAATTAATTCTCCATAACCATCAAATAATTCATAAACCAATTATGCTTTACAATAATAATCACAACCCTAATAAAAAACTTTAATTTCCATTAATTACCTTATAACTCCAAACTTTAGGGCTAATAAAAAATATTTAAATGCAAAACGTAATTACCTCCCTAAGGGGATTCGAACCCCCCACTTACCACACCATGAGCGTCTTATCCGTGACTAAGATTCCACACGAGCTAGGCGCTTTTTGGAAAGGCAAAGGCCCAAAGTGACTTAAACCTTCCTCCACCTTTCACAAAATACAAAGTGCAAAAGCACTTTCCATACAGATTCTAAAATGTCATCCAAGGGATTTGATCCCTAGTGTTTGCGCTACCTTGTACCTTAGCCAAAACGATTTGCCAATGCGCCACGCTTCCCACCATATTTTGAATTTCCAAGCACTATCATTTTCTTTGATGCTTTTCTGAAAATTCACATGAGCTCATAGACTTATTCGAATACCAAACATTAATGACAAGAGTAAGGATAAAACTTTGATTCATTTACCACCCCTTTATATAGTGTTTAAAACACTTCGAAGATATCGGTAGAAATAGCAATTTATGTTTGCTTGATTATGTCGGTGGTAAACTTTGCATTTAAATTTGAATTTTAAATAATTAAAATTTAAACCAAATATTAAAACTCAAATAACTCCATCATTGGGGCACATTTTTCGATGAAACGAAAGCCCAAATTGGGTTTTAAGAAAAACCCAGATCAAATATGTTGTCCATGGTTTTAACTAAATTTTTTTATTTTTCCTGCCTTGGTTTTCACAAAAATCCTTCATAGATCCTTTTAACATTAAATGCACTTTTGACATCAATGACAACATTTTAGATTAAGGACTCAAAATGTCCAACAATATCCCCCTTTGTCATTTATGGCAACCCAAATCCTTTTACTGAATTTTGACCTTCTTTTTTTCTCCCCCTGGGACTTTGCTCCCCCTAGATCAATGCTCCGTCATATATCAAATCCCTCCTTATATCTAAAAAAACTCCCCATAATACACAAATTTCTCCCCCTTTGACATAAATGGCAAAGGGTCACCTTTGGGGCTCGGGGCTAAGAATTAAGCCTCTTAGCTTAGCCCCTCCCCCACCTCCACATGAGGTGGTTAATTATAGGGTGGGAGTATTTCTACTCCCCAAAAGCATTGTCCTCTGCCTTTGTTTTTTCCTCTTCCTTTTTGTTGAATCCTCTCATTGTTTGTTTCCAAGTCATCATTCATTTTCTTGTTCCTATTCTTGTTCTCATCCATGTTCCTGTTCTTGTACATGTTATTGTTGTCATTCTTCTCTAAGTCTCTTTTATTTCCTAAGTCTTTGTTCCCATTCATCTTCTTGTTTCTATTCATGTTCCTATTCATGTTCCTATTCATGTTCTTGTTCATATTCTTTTTCCTGTTCATGTTCATGTTCCTGTTCATGTTCATGCCTATTTATGGAATATTTTCTCTACACCATCTTGTTATGTGACCATAATTATTGCACTTATAACACTTAATGTTATTATTCCTTGGATGTGCAATAGTATTAGGATTTCTCCTAGTGAAGCCACATCTTCTTTTGTCATGAATTTTGCAATTCATTTCCTTGTGACCAAACTCATTACATAAAAAACAATATCCTTGGAAAAGTTGTTATCTTCCATATACCTATCTTTCATGTGATCTACACTGTGAAGCCATATGTCCAAACCTTTGACATGAGAATCATCTCCCATTGAATCTTCCTTGCCTAGACCTCATTGGTCTCCTATTCTGATTGTTGTTCCATATGTATCTTCTTTGACCATTGTCCCTGTTGGAATCACTACAATTTGACTCATCCTTAGAATTTTCACTTTCGCTTGCATCTGAGAATCCCTCTTCTGAAGTATCTTCTTCTAATTTTGTTTCTTCTTGAAGAATTGAAGTAGAATTTGATTTTTCCTATTTCTTTCCAAAACTAATACCTGTTTAACATGATGTTCTCTATTATCCACAAATGAACTTATCCATGTTCTTAGAGCGATTTGTGAAACTCTTCATATTGATCTTGGAGTCTTGTAAATATTTATTTAGAGTAGCCACTTCTTGTGCCAACTTCTCACATTCCAAAATTTTTGCTTCTAACTTATCCTTGAACTTAATTGCCTTAGCATTTGACTTTTCTAAGTCCTCTAGGAGCAATAATCTTTCTTCATCACATTATTGAAACTAAATTTCAAGCTTAGAGTGTTGCTTTATTACCTTCTTTACTATGTCAAGGGTATGTATAAGTTCTCCCTTGATATCATAACCATTCTCTATCGATTAGTCCTCTATTTTTTTGACTTTGTCCATATCATTTCTTTCTTTTGAATTGCTTTCTATAGGATCACTCAATTCTTCATCTTCAAAATCATCATCACTAAAAATAAAACCATCTCTTGTGCAATCATCTTCAAGATGTCCAAATTTACCACATCTAAAACACTTAAGAATAACTGGAGTCTTTTTCTTAGTTTGATCCTTTTCTTCAATCATGAACAAGACTTCATCTCTATCATTGTATGAAAAACTAGCATCACTATCAAATGAGTACTTACTTGCATTATCCGCATAGTAGATTTTCTTTTGCCTTTGGAAAATCTTCTTTCCTTGTTTGTTATGTCCATCCTTGCATTTCTTCTGGTACTTGTGTCTTTGATTCCTTGTACTTGTGATCCTTTTTTTCTTCATCACTATTGTACTTTAGCTCTTTGCACTTTGCTACAAAATGTCCAAACTTGCCACAATTAAAGCACTTAACTAATCTCATATCTATTTTTCTTTTGAACCTTTTGTGTCTTCTACCATAGTTAGCTTCTTCATCACTTGATGACTCACTACTTGATTCTATTTGCTTTCCATTTTTCTTTTTGTCCACTTTGAAAGCAGCTTCTTTCATAGGAATAGGATCTTTTGTTCTTATCTCAAAAGTAGTAATCCTACCAAGAAAATAATTCCTTGATAAATAATCACTATCAATTGATGTTTCTATAGCAAAAACCTTTTCACTATACATTTTTGGAAGAGTTCTCAAGATCTTATCACAAGCATTTGATTCATCAACCTTCATTCCAAGACCTCTCATATCATGTACAAGTTCATAAATCTTATTGAGATAATCATGAATATTTTCATCATCTCTCATTCTTAAGTTCTCAAATTCTCCTTTGATATTTTTGATCTTAGATTTCCTGACACCTTTATCACCCTCATATATATCATGTAGTAGATCCCACACATCTTTTGTTGTTTTACAATCCATAACCTTCATAGATTTTTATCTACCCAATATTTTTATAATTGCATTCATAGCTCTTGAATTTGCATGCATTATAAGATTACCTTCCTTATCTATCGGAGGATTGACTAAAGAATAATATCCAAGTTCCACTACATCCCAAACTTCATTTCCAAGTTCCATTAGGTAAAATCTCATCAGAATACACCAATACAATAAGTCACTTCCATAAAATACTAGTACTACATTATTGAAGGACCCATCCTTTTGATATTTGTGATCCATTGTGTTCTTATACCACTTTTACTTTAAGTTGTCAAACTCTTCTAAAGGAACCCACTATGATACCAATTGAAGAACACAAGATTATACTGAGAGGGGGGTGAACAATATAAGACCACTTTTTAGTTTTATTCTCAAATAAATATTATGCAGTGTATAGATAGCGGTAATTAAAACAATGCACAAAAATACACACACAGTAGAGATAGATTTAATGTGGTTCACCCAATGTGGGATACCTCCACAGAGAAAATATTTCTCAAATAATATCTTGGGAATATTTACCAAATTACAATGTTTATGGACCTCGGTCCAAAGGATATGTTGATCCCCTAAATCTCAAGTTCATGGATCTCTTCCACATGATAACTCTTTCCCCTTATGCTCTGGTTAGTGATCTTCTAGAAGAATATGTCTCTCTGATTCCCTGAATTGTGGATATCTCTCCACTTGAAGACTCCTCACTTAGATCTATCTTCAATTGTCTCAAATGTTGGATCTCTATCCACTGAGAATATGTCCTTTATACTCCGTCACCTCCAAAGCTCTATCTCAATATTGTACCAAACATATTTTAGTCGGTCTAGCATACTTCTACTAAATATCTTGCACTAAACACAGTACAGTTGGTATAGTACAATTCTACTCAATAGGTTCACTTAGAACCTTCTCAAATATGCTCAACAGGTTCACACAAAACCTATCCAAATTTTCTCAATAGGTTCACACAAAACCTATCCAAATTTTCTCAATAGGTTCACACAAAACCTATCCAAATTTTCTCAACAAGTTCACACAAAACCTGTCCAAATCTGCTCAACAAGTTCACACATAACTTATCAAAATCTTCTCAAAAAGTTCACATGACACTTGTCCAAATATGCTCAACAAATCCTCTCTAGGACTTGCTCAAATCTACTCAATAATTCCTCTTTAGGAATTGCTCAAATCTACTCAATAAGTCCTTTATAGGACTTGCTCAAATATGCATAGCAAAATTTCACAAAGTATTAACTCAAAATAGTCCACAAGTCTTCTCAAAGACTTGTCTCAATCACATAGAATCATAAAGAGAATTGTTAGAGACTCAATATGTTCTAAGATCAATGTACAATCAATATCTCAAATCAATCTCATAGAAGCATAAAGAGAATTGTTAGAGACTCTATATGTTCTATACTCAAATCCAAATATTAACTCAAATCACCCTCAATCTCAACTCAAATCAGAATATTGAATAGTTTGTTTCTAGGAACTTGAACAACCACATGCATCCACTTTACTAGGCTTAATC
The DNA here is from genome assembly GCA_028583015.1 of Wollemia nobilis. Classification (NCBI taxonomy): domain Eukaryota; kingdom Viridiplantae; phylum Streptophyta; class Pinopsida; order Araucariales; family Araucariaceae; genus Wollemia; species Wollemia nobilis. Next base: position 9,197 of record JAQPPZ010015976.1, on the reverse strand, counting down.
AACTCAACTCAACCAATAACCTCAAGGAACAATCCTTTCTCACAAACCCTAGTCCAAACTTGTATTAACAAACTCAACTCAACCAATCACCTCAAGGAACAATCCTTTTTCATAAATCCTAGTCCAAACATGTATTAACCAACTCAAAAATTTTCCAACAATGCTCAAGCACAGGTCTCACATAGCAATCATGTTCTTTTCTAACTCAAGTTCAAGTTCATTCATCATCAATGGGCTTCAACAACTATGCTAATAAAAAAAGGTTTAAATACAACTCACCAACCAGAAAACCTTGAAGCATTCAACCAATCATTTTATCAAAGGAAACCACAATCAATACTTTTATCTCCAATGATATTTCAGAAATAAACCACCATAAACAATCAAAAAGATAATGTGCCCATACCTTTTTGATTCCAATAAGTTGTTCATAAAATCTGCCATACTTAAACACAACTTTCCTTTCCGATATAAACAAGGTTTAATGGACTTAAAATAATCACAAAATAAACCATTACTCAAATTACACTCTTTTTACTCCAAGTTAATAAAAAAATCTACCAAAGTCCCTTTTATTAAAACCCTTATCAAAAATAATAAACCTCTCAAAATTACTTTAAAAAAAAACAACTGCTTATTTCTCCTAAAATTAATTCTCCACAACCATCATATAAATCATAAACCAATTATGCTTTGCAATGATAATCACAAACCTAGTAACAAACTTTAATTTATATTAACTACCTTATAACTCCAAACATTAGGGATAATAAAAATTATTTAAATGCAAAATGTAATTACCTCCTCAAGGGGATTCGAACCCCCAACTTGCCACACCACGAGCATCTTAGCCACGACTAAGATTCCACACGAGCTAGGTGATTGTTGGAAAGGCAAAGGCCCAAAGTGCCTTAAACCTTCCTCCATATTTTGCAAAATATAAAGCCCCAAAGTGCTTTCCACACGCCTTCTGAAATGCCATCCAAGGGATTCGATCCCTGGTGTTTGTTCTACCTTGTACCTTAGACAAAACTATTTGCCAATGTGCCATGCTTCCCACCATGTTTTGACTTTCCAAGTGTTGTCATTTTCTTTTTTGCTTCTCTTCTTAAAATTTGCATGAGCTCATAGACTTATTCTAATACCAAACATTTATCACAAGAGCAAGGATAAAAATTTGATTCATTTACCACCCATTTATATAGTGTTTAAAACACTTTGAATATTTCTACGAAAATATGAATTTATGTATGCTTGATGACGTCAACGGGAAAATTTGCATTTAAATTTAAATTTGAATTTAAATTTTAAATAATTAAATTTAAATCAAATATTAAAACTCAAATAACTCCATCACGGGGGCACCTTTTTCGATGACACGAAATCCCAACGTGGGTTTTAAAAAAAACCCAGATAAAATTTGTTATCCATGGTTTTAAATAAAACCTTTTATTTTTCCTATCTTGGTTTTCACAAAAACCCTTCATAAATCCTTTTGACATTAAATGCTCTTTTGACATCAATGACAAAATTTTAGCTTAGGGACTCAAAATGTCCAACAATAAAATATATATGAAGGAGATAAATGTGTCAAGAAAGCAAAGATGCAAAATCTCAAAGAACAATTTGAAGAGTTAAGAATTAAGAATGATGAAAACATTAGTATTTATCTACTTTGAATTGACGAGGTTGTTAATGTTATGTAAGGACTTGGAATGAAGATTGATGAATCGAATGTTTGTGATAAAGTTTTAAGAACTCTTCCAAAACGATTCAATGAAAATTTTTCTGCTATATAAGTGTCAATGGATGGTGATACTTTGACAAGAGATATGTTGCTTGGTATTCTTATAGCACATGAGATAAGAACAAAAGAGGAACCAAATTCTCAGAAAGAAACAAAATTCAAAGCAATCAAGATGACAAAAGGTAAGAAGTTAGATTCAAGAAATGAGTCATCCAGTTATGAAGATGTTTGTGATAAAGTTTTAAGAACTCTTCCAAAACGATTCAGTGAAAAGTTTTCTGCTATATAAGTGTCAATGGATGGTGATACTTTGACAAGAGATATGTTGCTTGGTATTCTTATAGCACATGAGATAAGAACAAAAGAGGAACCAAATTCTCAGAAAGAAACAAAATTCAAAGCAATCAAGATGACAAAAGGTAAGAAGTTAGATTCAAGCAATGAGTCATCTGGTTATGAAGAAGCAAATTATGGCAGAAGGAATAAGGATTCTAGAATATCTAGAGATACAAGATCTATTAAATTTTTCAATTATGGAAAGTATGGTCATTATTCAACTAACTGTCAAGAAGCTAAGAACAACAATGGTGAAAAAAAAATAGGATCATAAGAACATGGAATCAGAAAGATATAGACACCAAAAGAAAATCAAGGATGGACAAAGTAGACAAGGAAAGAGGTTCTTCCAAAGGCAAAATAGGAGCTACTATGTGGATAAGGCAAGTATGTACTCAAGTGATAGTGATGCTATTTTTTTAGATAATGATAGATATGAAGTTATTTTTATGATTGAAGAAAAATATCAACTTAAGAAAATGACTCTAGTAATTCTAAAGTGCTTTAGATGTGGTAACTTTGGACATCTTGAAGATAGTTGTACAAATAATGGTTATAGATTTAGTTATGATGAATACGAATATACACTTGAAGTAATAGAAGAGAATATTCTAGTGGCACTAGATGAAGGAAAATATGATCCTATGGAAGACAAGCCAGTAGAAAATAAAGATGTGGAAAAAGGTAAAAAAATAGAGGAATATTCAAAGAAATATGGATATGATCTCAAGGGAGAACTCATTTATGATCTTGACACAGTAAATAAAGTAAGAAATCAGAACTCTAAACTTGAAATTTAGTTTCAATAATGTGATGAAGAGAGAAGATTGCTTATAGAGGATTTAGAAAAATCAAAGGCTAAGGCAGAAAGATTCAAAGATAACTTAGAATCAAAGATCTTAGAATGTGAAAATTTAGCACAAGAAGTGGCACTACTGATATAAGATTTAGAAGACTCCAAAGTCAAGCTAAAAGTGTTAGAAAAAAACTCAAATAACTTGGATAAGTTCGTCAAGATACAAAAACCTACATCAAGAAAAACAAGTCTTGGATTTGAACAGGTTCAAAAGAAATGGGAAGGAAATTCAACCTCAAGTTTTGGAGGAGAAGAAACTTCAGATGAAGATACTTCAAAATAAGATAGTTTAAAAGGAAGTGAGTCATCTTAGGATGATTTGGATAATAGAGAGTTCAAAAAATATAGTAACAATGCACAAAGAAGATACAGATGGAACACCAATCAGAATAAGTCAAGAGAGACTAGGAGACCAATGAGGTGAAGACAAGGAAACTTCAATGGAAGATATTTTTCATGTCATAGGTTTGGACACATGGCTTCACAATGTAGGACACAAGAAATATAGGAATATGGGAACATATAACTTTTCCATGGGTATTTATACTCATATAATTAGTTTGATCACAAGGCAATAAATTGCAAGGTTCATGACAGAAGAGGGTATGGCTTCACTAGGAGAAATCCTAAGATATTTGCACCTCCAAGGAATAATAAAATTAAGTGTTATAATTGCAATAATGATGGTCACACAACAAAGTGGTGTAGAGCAAACATTCCAGAATAAAGCAAGAATAGGAACAGGAATAGGAATATGGATATGAACATGAAGTGGAATCAGAACAAGAATAAGAATATGGATATGAACAGGAATAGGAACATGGATATGAACAGGAACAAGAACATGGACGAGAATGTAAACATGGATAGGAACATGGATATGGAAAGAAACAATCAAAGGAATCTGAAGGAATAGATAAAAATAAGAGAGGATAAAGGTAAATAACAGTGCTTTCTGGGAGTAGAAATAATCCCAACCTTGAATTAACCTCCTCAATAGGAGGTGTGGGAGAGGCTAAGCTAAAAGGCTCATTCTTAGCCTTGAGCCCCAAATGTGACCCTTTTCCATTGATGTCAAAGGAGGAGAGATTTGTTATTTGAGAGAGCATTGAGCCAACGTGAGCAATGTTCGAAGGGAAGTAGAACAAAGGAAAGGTCAAGTTTTCAGTAAAAATAATTTGGGTTACCATCAATGACAAAGGGGGAGATTGTTGGAAATTTTAAGCTCATTTAGTTTTCATTGATGTCAAAGTGAGACATTGTGATTGATGTCAAGGTGAACACATGAAGCTATCATTAATACCATGGAGTACACCATTACTATCACTAGGAACAATGCAAAGAGTTGAAAAAATATTGTCATTAAGGGTTTTTGTTTAGAAATTGTGATGGTAGAATTAAGGTTTTTAATAACACCATGGTGGTAGAATAATATTCATAAAATCGATGGCGTACAAATTAAAAGTTTAAATTTTATTCTACGGAAGGCTTTAATTTTTCATTAAAGTCAAAGGTTTATAAATATATTTATAAAATTTAAATTCTTTTAGAATTTAAATAATTTATAAATTATAAAAGGTTTTAAAAAGTGCCAACGTCATAAAACTTTGTGGAGCACTAACATCTATGGAAAAAGGGGAAATCATGTATAAATACCATGCCAAATAACATTAGAACTCACCTTATATGATTAAATTTTATGCGACCAAAGAGAAAGATAATTCGTGAAATCATTGAGGAAGAAGACAAAATCATGTTGTCTTTTAGTGTCAGGTAAAAATATGAAAATGGGAGTAGAAGGTCTCACTTCCATTGGATAGGGTGGTCCATTAGAAGTGCGTGTTTTGTGAGAGCGTTGGGAGTGGAAGTGACCACAATCGATTCATGTGGTGGTTAGTTTACGTGTTCGTTTTGAGCACCAAATGGAAAAGCTTTTTGCACATGCTTGTTTTGAGTGCCAGACTTAGGAGAAAGAGCATGAAGTGCTCCTACGATTAAGCATACGTCGAGCACACACGGTGGTCAAGCCCGTGGCTAGAGAGCTCACAGAGGCAAAGATTGTGCATTCGAATCCCACTAGTGGAAAAGGTATTTTTTAATTAAATTTTATTTGCCTAAGGTTTTCTAAAGTGTTATTTGGAGTTATAAGGGTTTATGAGAGGTTGTTTAATTGATAAATTATTTATGTTATTTGGAGTTATAAGGGTTTATGAAAGGTTTTTTTTATTGATAAGTGATTTATGTTATTGGAGTTATAAGGAAAGCAGATTTGATTTTTACCAAAGTTATTTTTGCCATTAAATATGAGTAAAGAGGTTTTGAGTTAATTTTGGTGTATGTTGAATTTATTTTTAATTGGGATATTATAAGGTGTTATTGGATAAATATTTTATGTATGTTTGTGATTGTTTTAAAATATGGAGTGATAAGGTGTAATTGAGTTTTTACATTACATTGTGAGAAATATTTATCTTCTAACCTCTTTGATATTGGCATAGAAGTGTTTGTAGTTGTGACAGATTTATGAGATCCCTTCATCATCAAGAAAAATGTATGAGCACATTATTCCATAGTTGAGTTGATTGATTAGTTTTCTGTAAAATAAGTTTAGATTTAAAAGGACTTGATTAGGGTTTCCTATTGAGTATGTTGAGTTAATGCTTCAAGGTTTTCTAGAATAAAGAATTGTTGTTAAACCTTGTTTGATAAGCATTGTTGTTGAAGACATTTGTTTTGAGAAGAACTTGAATTAGGGTTTGAGTACCATTGCTATGGGAAGATTGTTTTATAAGCATTTTTTTTGAAGTGTGTTGTTGAGAAAATAATTTGAACTAGGTTTGCAAAGATCATGAGTATCATTGTTATGTGAGAGTTGTTTTATAAACATTATTGTTAAAGTGAGTTCCTAAGTGAATAACTTGAACTAGGGTTTGCAAATATCATGAGTATCATTGTTATGTGAGACTTATTATTGAGAATTATTGGAAATATTTTGAGTTGGTATGCTTGGACTAGGGTTTGAGAGAGAGTATTATTTCATTGAGTGATTGGTTGAGTAGAGTTGATTGAGCCTAGTCAAGTGGATGTGTGAAGTGATTGTTCAAGTTCCATAAAATAAAATATTCTATATTTTGAATTGAGTTGAGAAAGTTATTGAGCATTGAGTTGAATTTGAAGCATATTGAGTCTCTAACAATTCTCCTTATGTTTCTAAGAGTACTTGAAATTAATTAAGCATTGTGAAGAGTGTAGAAAATATTGAGTCTCTAACAATTATCTTTATGTTTTTATAAGATTGGACAAGTTCTATGTGGACTTGTTGAGTAGATTTGAGGTAAGTTTTTGAGGGGACTTTTGGACTGGTTTTATGTGAGCTTTTGTGAAATCTTACAATACAGTTTTGGATAAGTTCTTGCGAGGAATTATTGAGCGGAGTTGGACAAGTTCTAGAGAGGACTAGTAGAGTAGATTTGAGAAAGTTCTAGAGAGGACTTGTGGAGCAGATTGAGCAAGTTCTAGAGAGGACTTGTAGAGTAGATTTGAACAAGTTATAGAGAGGACTAGTGGATCATATTGAGCAAGTTCTAGAGAGGACTCATAGATTATATTTGAGCAAGTTCTAGAGAGGACTTGTGGATAGATTAGTGTGATATTTTTGTGGAAGCTTACAAGACATATTTGAGATAAGTCTTTGAGAAGACTTGAGAGCAGAATTGATTGATTTGTTCAAGCCTTGAATTAAGGTTTAGGGTAGATCCAATAGAGTTGATTCAAGCCTTGAGTTAAGGCTTGAGGATAGATATCGAGGAGATATTTGTGCTAGACCAAATTACCCTATTTAGTGTAGATTTAAGAGTAGATTTTGGTGCATATTTGACTACAAGTATCTGCCAGAACAGAGATAGATATTGAGCAAATTTATGCTAGATCTAAGGACTATGTTTAGTGCAGATTTGAGAAAGAGCTTTGGAGGTGACAGAGTAGAGAGGATAGTAGTCTCTAGTGGATATATATCCATTAGCAAGGGCAGTGAGGATAGGACTTCTAAATGGGGATAAGAGTATTCAATGGAGAAATATCACAAGCTAGTAAAGTGGAGGCAGTAGTCTTCTAGAGGATCACCAACTAGAGTAGAGGAGGAGTTCTCCTATGGATAGAGATCCATGAACTTGATTTAGGGGATTGATGTCTCATTTGGACAAAGGTCCATAAACATTGTAATAGGGAAAGGATTCCCAAGATATTGATTGAGAAAATTTTAGTGAAATATTTTCTCCATGGAGTATCCCACATTGGGTGAACCACACAAATTATGGTGTCTCTATTGTGTATGGTGATTTGTGTATTTCTTTGATTACTGCTATTGATATTGCTATCTATAAATTGCATAATATTTATTTGGAAGGAAAAGTAAATTGTGATCTTATGCTGTTCACCCCCCTCTCAGTATAAGCTTATGTTATTTAGTATTCTTCTCATTGTGCATATCCTCCTCATCATTAGCAACCATTGTCACCATTAATCTAGTGTTCCTATCCTTTTAATAATACCTATCAGCCTAAGGACCATTGGATAAATTTGAACCATTGGCCAGATTAGTGACCACTGGACAGATTTGGTCAGAACCATTGGCTAGATTTTAATTCTAATCCTCTGCAACTTTTGGGATGGCTTGGGGTCAAAACAAAGTTGATAAAAACATATTTTTATTAGAAAACTAATTGTTTTTATTTTTCATTAAATCCTTGCTACGAACATTTCAAATTCCACTTAAAATTTTTTGGGCAACACTTTCTGAAAAGATTCCCCAAATGGCCAAGGGAAGAAGATCTCAAGACCCCACCATAGAGAAATTGGATCACGATCTTCACCAAATAAAGGACCTACTTTTACACGTTAATCTCAAGCATACACTTTAGGAAATAGAGACAAATATGACTAGAATAAATGCTATATATGACTCTTTGAGTCAAAATTTGGAACAAGTACAACAAATCACATAATCGGTTGTGGCTAATTAGTATCAAAGCACTTAGGTTTCCAATTCCCCGTAATCTTCAGGACCTGTTGGATTTGGGGGTCAACAAATATCCATCCTTCCATGAAAAAATAAGTTGGATTTATCCAAATTTGAGAGGGGTGATCCCATTAGTTGGATCTACAAGGCAAAACAATAATTCTCACTAAACCAAAATTTTGAGGTGAAAAAATTCCATATTGCATCATTCCACCTCGAATATGATGTTATCCAATGGTACCAATGGTACAAAAAAACTAATGGCACTCCTACTTAGGATTACTTTATGAAGAATTTGTTGGTCCTATTTTTCCCAAGTAAATGTGAAGACTTCACTATAGATCTCACAAAATTACATCAAAACACTTCAGTGTATGAATACCAGTCTCAATTTGAGAAACTCACAAATCACACAACAGGGTTGGATGCATATTTTTTTAAAAGTTGCTTCATCAATGGGATGAAAGAAGAAATTTGTGTAGAAGTACAAATGTTCAATCCCAGAACCATGATGCAGGCCATTGGATTAGCTAAGTTAGCCAAAGATAAATTTAATGCCCAACATCAACAAGGAAATCCACCTATTGGAAAATAAAAAATTACTCACACTACCCCAAAACCTAATTAATCCTTGCAAATTAAGTAGCTCAACCCCACAAAAATGAAGGAACAATGTACGAAGTTCCTCTACTATAATTGTGATGAGAGATCTGTGCGAAATCATAGATGCACTACACATAAGTTATATTTATTGAATGCAATTGATCCTTGTAACTCAACAAAGGTAGAAGATGATATAGAAGTGGAAGTAGTGATAGATATACCTGATAACATCAATGAGGATACTCCAAAAGTTACTTTCAATTCTCTCATAGGATTTTCTTCCCCAAAAACAATGAAAGTTCAAGGATACTTTAAATGACAAAACCTCATTGTGCTCATTGAATCTGAAAGTACACATAATTTTATTGACCCATGTGTGGTGAAATAGACTAATCGCTATATACAACCTTGCAACATTTCAAGGTGATTATTAGTAATGGTAAATGGATTACCTATAAATGGAAGTGCCAAAATATCAAGCTCACCATGGGCAACTACAACATGAAAAGTGACATGTATGCACTTTTGTTGGGCAGATATGATGTTGTCCTAGGAGCGCAATGGTTGAAAACACTCACGTTAATACAATGGTATTTTACAACATTGTGGATGTAATTAACAATTTATGGATAGTAATA
>JAQPPZ010015972.1:0-57798 GCA_028583015.1 Wollemia nobilis | reverse complement strand
TTTATTATGAGCAAGGAGTCACCAAAGATATTCAATCTTTTAATACCCATCGCTACGACTGTTTGGAGTCCTAATATCAATGCTTCATATTCTATATTATTGTTTATGCATGGGAAGTCTAGTTTGAATGATAAGGGCAATGGAGCGCCCCGTAGTGTGTTAAATAGAATCCTTGCTCCGCATCCTTGTTCACACTTCGAACCGTCGAAGAACAATGACATGTATTTTTCTTTCTTAGGTTCTTCAAGCTATGGCGGATCTGATAATGCAAAGACCGCATCATCAGGCAACTCTATGGTGACAGGCTTGTTATCCTAAAGAGGCACCTCTACTAATTGATCTTCTATGACTTGTCCCTTGATGGAATTTTGGCTTATGAACTCTAGATCAAATTCTATCAATAGCATGATCCACTTTGCGATACGTGTATTGTGATATATCTTGCTCATCATGTACTGCAAAGGATTATGTTTTGATATGACGTCGGTCGTATGGCTCAACATGTAGTGTTGCAACTTTCGAGTTACAAAGACAACTGCTAAACACAATTTTTGACATATGTATATCCTAGCTCATAGCTCACCAAGGTGCGACTAATATAATATATGGCTTGCTCTTTATCTTGTGCATTATTTTGGGCTAACATGGTGCCCAGTGCAAAATCAGTAGCCGATATATATAATAAAAATGGTATTTTTGGCCTTGGTGGAGCCAATACTGGCAGCATTGCCATATAAGTTTTGATCTCTACAAAGTCTTGATGGCATTATTTGTCCCAATGAAAGGGGACTTCCTTGTGTAGCAACCTATTCATGGGTCTGCTTTTATTTGATAATTGTGTGATGAATCTTTTGATGGATGCTATCTTGCCTTGTAGGATCCTCAACTCCCTAATGTTTGCAGGGGCGACCATTTCCAGTATAGCATTTACCTTTGCAGGATCTGCTTTGATACCTCTCTTGGATACGATAAATCCTAAAAGCTTGCCAAAAGTTACGTCGAATACACACTTCTTAGGATTCAATCAGACATTGTGTTCTATGAGGTGATCAAAGACTTGTCTAAGGACTTCGACATGCTCTTGCCGCAATAGGGACTTGGCTAGTAAGTTTTTTTATGTAATATTCCAAGATCTTATGCATATAGTCATGGAATATGTATGTCATGGCCTGCTGATATGTGGCACCAACATTTTTGAGACCGAATAACATCACATTGTAACAGAATGTTCCCCATGGAGTAATGAAAGCAGTTTTATGTTGATCTTCGGGCTTAATCCAAATTTGGTTGTATCCAAAAAACCCATCCATTAGGGAGAGCATTTGATGACCTACGGTTGCATCTACAAGAGAATCTATGTTTGGCAATAGGAATGAATCCTTTGGTGTTGCCCTATTTAAATCTCTAAAATTTGAGCAGATACAGACTCTTCCGTTAGGTTTCCCTATGGGTACCATGTTTGACACCCACTCAGGGTAGTCAATAGGAACTATGAATACTGCATCCAGTAGTTTTTGCAATTCGTTCTTTACCATCAAAGCGACGGTTGGATGCATTTTCCTTAGTTTTTTCTTGACTAGCTTCTTCATGCGATCCAATGAAAGGTTGTGAACGACTAACTTTGGATCTATCCCTAACATGTCTTTGTAAGTCCAAGCAAAAATATTTGGCCTCTCCTTGAGAAGAGGAATCAAGATGGCTTGTTCCTGTGGAGATAGACTTTATCTGAACTTGAATTTCCTTGGTTGGGTAGGATTATAAATGATGTCTACCTTGAAAGTTTCTTCTATAGCCATATGCGACCCATCCTCTAGCTGATGAGGCATGGGTATCAAATGAATGTCATCGACAAGATTCATAGGACCTATTGACTCAGGTTCCAAACCAACATGGAAGACGTCATATGCACAACATGATGCAAAATGGAATGGCTGTAACATATCTTCATTGGGGAAGAGGTCTTCTGGCTCTATGGATGAACTAGCGCGATCCCAATCAATAGCATCTATATCAAGATGCAATGATTTGGTAGGATCTACTAGATTATGAAGTGGAGTGGTCAAATAGACGAAGACCATGTTGATGGATGGGATGAAATCTCCAAGACCACATGGGTGCAATCTTGTCTCAGGGGTTTCTCTTCCATACTCGTGATGAGGTTCTGGAGGAATGGGAATTTTTGGATTTGGTCCATGAGCAGGACTGATAATAGGATCATTAGGCTCTAACTTCTCTCTGAATGTAGGCAGAGGGGGGTTGACCATATGATGAATTGTAGCTAGGTCAATAGGTCTCCCCAAAAATTAGAGTTTAGGGTCTCTGGCACGAAGTGCCACCTCTCTCTCTACTAGCTTATTGACTTGCCGCAAGTGGTGAGGTCCAAGATAAGCCATCTTGGTCTCATCCTCAAAGTCGTCATCACTTATCCAAAAATTGTTAGCATTGGTATGCGGCCCTAAGACAAAGGGCTCATGTCTTGGCCCTAAGTAGGCCATATCTATTTCATCTTCATATTCTTCACCACTTATGAAGAATCCATTTGCATTTATCTCTTGCCCCAAAGTCAGGGGTTGATGGCTTAAGCCTAAGTAAGCTCTTTCTGTTGAGTCTTCTGATTCATAGTAACTTTCATTTGATATATATTCAATCTCATCGTGGATGGACCATGTGAACCTTTGTAAATAGCGAGGCCCTTTATAGGCTAAACCAAATTGTGCCTCATCATCACTTGCTTCATATCCATTCTCCTCATCCCACGAGTTGTACCCTGTTGGTGTGGAATAAATTGAGGTATTTGGATGATAAGTTTTTGGAGGCGATATGTTTACCGTGGCTACTTGTCTATTGCTCAAATTTGCTATTCTCAAGGAGTGATAAGGAATGAAATCAATGTCTTCTCCCAACCCTATGCTTAATATTTCTAATGCTGCTATAAGCGAGTCATCTCGACCTCCGCTATAATAGCCTAAGCCAAATATGTCAGAAGGAAGCTGATATAGTGGCTTGTAAGGCCTCCTGCACCCCTGCTCATATACACTAAGGCCATAGCCATGCCAATAGAAATGCTCAAAGTAGCTTAAAGCAAACTTGGAATTAGAGAGGTAACGAACATTGACTGTGAATAATTTGTCACCATCTCCTTCTATATCTAAAGACTTATGAGCGCAGTCCAGGCTGACATAGACAAAATTGGTTTGGTTGGGAGGGATTCCTAGTGGAACCACTTTTCCTACTGGCGACCTCAAGTCTTTAGGCCTCCCTATGTCCTGTGTAGTCTCAATGATAGGCGTAAAGGTGATATTCTGCACAAGGTATTCCCCTATGCCTATACTTTCCAAGTGTATTGATGCATGTGATGTGGATGACCCCATGGATGATACCGATGAAGCAGGGTGATAATCACTATCTTCATCTTGATCTTGAGGATCTTCCTCTTCCATAGGACTTGGCATTTCGACAATGGCTATAGTTGGCATTTCTTTGGGACTTTATTCCTTAACTAAGGGGCCTTTAGCTTCTAATTATATTTTGGTTTTGATTTTGATGGTACTTTAGAAGCATTGATTGTCTTGAGTGCACCATAAAGTGTTGATGTGCATGGGTATTTTCTTACCCCTTTGTATTTGTTATCAACTTGTGTTATTGGGGATGAAGGTGCCACATATAGGTGAGTAGAAGGGATCATAAATTTTCCCAGAATATCCACATGATTAACATATTTAAAAGGATCTTCATCAGCAAGAACCACATAGACTTTGATTTCGTGGACAGACTTTACACATTGGTGCAAGATCGAAGGCACACATTTCATGGCCCTTATCCAAGGGCACCCTAAGAGGATGTTGTACTGCATAGCGCCTTAAAAGACATGACACATCACAGGGATGGTCTTGTGCCCCACCTTGATGGGTAGGACTATTGTTCTCATAGTATTGCATAAAGCATCATTAAAAGCTCTCAATGTGTAAGTTCCTAGAACGATATTGGTCTTGGGTATCTTGAGGTGCTCTATTGCAGTTATTGTGATGATGTTTATCGATGAACCTGTATCAACCAAAACCCTCTTGAAAGGTAAGTCATTGATGGCCGCTACAATGTTTAGCATAGGGTCTGGTAAGGCAACATAAACTATCTTAATCTCATGATCATAGAATTGGATTACAGGTTCCTGGTATTCTTGCACTTGTCCCACAAAGTGAGTGAATGCATTTGCATCTTGTGGTTGAAGCTCAATTGTTCTTAAAATATTCATTAGAGTCTCCCTATGCTTTGGGGACTATTGTATGAGCTCATAGATGGATAACTTAGCTGGAGTCATTTGTAATTTTTGCTCCATTCTACTCCAAATAGTTACCATAGGTCTCATTGGTGGACCTAGAAGGTTGTATTGCCTTTACCTAGGAGTGGCTAGGATGTTCATGGGAGTTGTAGGCATCTACGATTGACCATACCGCCTAGTCCTTGTTGTTATGTTAACGATCTCAACCATCCCAACACATTCGTGGGTAGGTATGTCAGCTCGAACTTGATTGAATTGGGCCCCTTGCTCTCAAGGGGCCTCATGATTGGGCAATGGGTTTTTGTATATGCCCATGTCTTTGTTATCGAGAGCTAGTGGGTTGTCAACTTTGAGCTCTCTTGCCTCAATCATATTTTGCACTTGATGCTTAAACCCGATGCAAGCTTCAATGTCATGCCTCGATATCTTGTGATAAGGACAAAATTGATCTTCCCTATATTTTTTTAGCTTAGGATGGTTGGGATCTACAAGAGGTATATCAGTAAATCTGATCCTCATGGCATCGCTCAATTGATTAAATATTGATTGCATTGATTCTATTAGAGGCATGAAATAATGAGGTGACTTACATTCTTGATTTCTTCCTTGATTGTTCTTTTGGTTGTAGTTGGCTGGTGGGGGATGTGCTTGATAGTTCTGTGGTTGTTGTGCACCCCCATCCTTGGGTGTAGCCAATACGACTTGATTAATTGGAGTAGGGTTGCCCTACTTCTGCTTGTACTTGTCATTCTTACCATTCTTATTCAAGTCCTTTTTTATTTTGGAGCTTAATGATCCCCTCCTCTACTTTTATCTCTTCAATGAGCTTGACCTGTGCCAAAGCTTCCTCAAATGAAGGATACTGTTGGAGTTGTAGCAAGAGGGAGATATTTTTAGAACAACTTTTGGTAAACATACGAATGATCTCTTCTATGGGAACGAAGAATGATAATTTTGCCATGATTTTTCTCCACCTATTCCCATAATCCATTATTGGCTCATCATCATATTGTTTCAGGTTTACAGGTCTGAAAGGTTCACCTTCTTCTTAGCACCAAAGGAGAAACACTTCAAGAATGCATTTACTAGTTGTTCAAAGTTGGTTATGCTATGCTTAGGTAGTTGGTTGAACCATTGAGTGGCAACACCTGAAAATGTCATTATGAATGTTCTTAGCATGAGAGTGTCATTGTCTTCAAGATGAAAACAAGTGTTGATAAAATTGGTGACATGCTCTTGTGCATCCTCTTTACCTTTAAACTTCTCTAACCTAGGCATCTCAAAGTGCTTAGGATATGGAGGGCTAGGGATTGATTGGCACAATGGTTGATTGTGTATCTTGCTCAATGTTGGTGAGTTCCCAGATGCCTCTTGTTTCTCAAATTTTTTCATCTTTTAAACAAGATCTTGAAATACCTTTGATGCATGGATTTCCTCTTTGTGTAAGCCTATCCACATTGGCAATGGAGGTAACTCTCTATCCATTTGATTTATTTCATTTTCCTCCCTCCTACGAGGGGAATCAGGATTGTGATCTTGATTTATTATGTTTGCCCTCCCCTCATTAGTTGAATTTTTTTCATGATTTGATGGGGGGTTTCATTGTGGGATATCTTGTCTAGTGTGCCTTTCCTTAGGTGAGTCAACATGTCTTGTTCTTTGGTGGTCACCACCATTTATCTATAAATTGTTAAGAGCTAGCTGCTCAGATTGCTCTCTTAACCATTGCTCATGTTGGCACAAGAGTCTTTCTCTTTATTTCTCTTGTTTGAGAGCTTCCACTAACTCTTACTCTTTGCATAATTCATTTTCCATTCTGTGCTATTGTAGAAGACTCATGTTTATCTGACTTTGTTCTTGTAGTCTTGACTCGTAGATTCCTCGAGGGAGTTTTTGTTGTATCTGTGCTCTTGCTAGTTAATGTGACTTGTTGAGTGTATTGTTGAATATCCCTATGATCAGACTCCATGCATCTTCTATGGGGTCACTTTGAGGTACCCCTAGATTGGGAGGTATGTTTAGAAGTCACATTTTGTGAGCTTCCAGATGCATAGTTCTCAGTAGCTATAGTTCTTTGAGTTGGTTGAGTAGGAAATCGATCCAACCTATCTAGCTATCTCATTCTCCATGGATGGTCCCGTGGGGTGCCATTTACTCCTATGAGGTCATAGTCTACTGAAATATTTCATTTTGTGTGAAGGGTTTCTTCTATATGATTCCCATGACTAGATGTAGCTCTAATTTCTTGCCCTTCAGTGGGTAGACCTGTTTCATATGTTTCTTGTGAGTCTTGAGGTGTTGCAATTCTTGTTTGCCTTCTTGATGGAAAGGGCTTAGTGGTGACATGTTTTCTCCATGTGGATGGAGATGTGGCAGTCTCGTCATCCCTATGTGAGGAATGAGTCTTATAAACTTCTTTATGTCTATGTGAGGAGGAAGCCTTTGAAGTTTCCTCATCTTTAAGATGTTTTTGTGTGTTTAGAGGAGGCCCTTGAGGTCTCCTCATGTCTCCTTGATGAGGATGGCTATGAAACCTCTTTTTGTTATGTGATTTTTTTCCATGATGTGGTTCCTTACTTGGGGTTTCTCGAGGAGATCCCCCAAGAGTTGATTTATCACCCCTTAGGCTCATGGAGCTACGTCTCATGGTCTTACGGGTTGGTTGTTCAACATTACTATGACTTCACCTATGGGTATGAATTGCTTCTTTATATCCCTCAACATCATACCGAGGGTGTTTACTTCTTGTTTTGACCATGTTGTTTTATGACTTGATATTTTGAGTTTGTTATTTAGGAATGACCACACAATTGCAAACACATTTTTATCTTGATTACCAATTTAAGTGTGCCCTAAACTATTTGTTGTGTTTTTATGTTTTGTTCTCTTGATTTATTTGCTCTTGTTCTTGGATTAAGAATGAGAAGACTCATCCATAGTGACAATCAATTACACTCATACCAAACATGATTTTCTCAAATACACCGTTGAAGACCCAATGGGGGGTTCACCTAGCTCCTCCACTCTGAACCAATGATTGTTCCAACAGTGGGATACAGTTTGAACACAAGTAACTTAGTGTCACTATAAGTAAGTTTCCCAATCAATTTCTAGGAAGCTCTAGGGGGTAAAATAGTGGAAGGAGATGAATTCCAATGTCATTGGACTGAATTGAAGGTTGGTGATGAAATCCAACTCTCCAATGTTTAAATGAGACGTGCGTGTGTGGTGTTCATTTTAAGATTACGTAACATAAAGTGCATCATATAGCAGCAATGAGTCTTTCCTATATGCCTAAGTGCAAAAATACATTTCAATATTCAGAAATATGCATGAACTACTATGATTTGTATGAACGCACTTTATCTTATGAAACTATGGCCTCTAGCAGGGCCTCAAATCAAGAAAACAACATACAATATCTAGCACATTGGATTCAAGGTGAAATTTTCAGGTATAAGTCATTGTTCCTAGCAACACCTAGTGGAAAATTTAAAAGAAGATCTAATATATGCAAAATGCTTAATTAAATCTTCTTTATTATTTTAATTTCCAAACATAAATGTGCTTTAAGTTCTCTATTTTGAACACACAAAAGTAGAAAAAAAGCTATAAAATATCAGAAAAGCTATACCAACCTTTGATCCAGCTTAGAGAGTCGATGTTTTGACCTTTACTGCACTCTAATCCTAGCCGTTGTTGACTAGAGCGGCTGGTTCTTGGCCGCTATGGCTCAAAGCGATTAGTTTCTGGCCACTGTAGATCAGAGCGGCTAGTTTCTAGCCATTGTAGCTCAGAGCGGCTAGACCTGCACACAAAATTAAGTTAGTTTTCCAAAAAAAATGAAAAATTAGTGGTTGTCCCACCGTGATCACCATCTATAGCGACCCCGGGGCGCATGTGCCGCTCTTAACTCTACTTGCGATGTTATTACTATACCAAAAATGAAGCTAAAATATTACGAGAAAACATATAACACGAAAATGACAAAGAATGGATCTTTCATTAATATTGAACCCTGGTTACATGTCGGTCCCTCTTAGGGATACCCATCTTGATACAATGATTTACAAGTGGATGAAGAGATGTCCCCTTTTGTAAAAGGGTGGCGCGCTCTAAAATGCTTCTCGGTTCTGCACATGAAAATGTCTGAGGGCTTACATATGCCTCCTTCTCCAGGTATGTCTCCTGGATAGATCCTCTTGCTCTCATATATCATGGATTATGTTTCGTGAACCTGTGGCCCTATATGCAATTCAAACAACAATGCACGTTTAGCTATCCGAGATTGCCTCCTCGGATAAGGTTGTTAGTAATCAGGGAATGTAATAGAAATATGATAAAATTATACCATAGAATCAAGTAAATCTACGCTAATGATATAAGAAAACAAGATAAAAGATGCTATGTCTATTTAAGCTAAGCTTGTGGGCCACTGTCCAAGACAACGGTCGCTAAAGAAAACCTTGCTCTCCTTGCCCCAAAGCTATGGGTCAAAGACTATGATATGATGTTGAATAAAGTAGGTGTTATGCCCTTTGATTTGTCAAAGCTCTACCGCACACGTGATCTCAAAGAGAACTCTCTCTCTGAAATGATCTCTTGTATGTGATTCGGGTCTCTATATGTCATATATCGATCATGTGTCTCTATATGTCATATATCGATCATGTGTCTCCCTCTTTTTCCTTTTCTTTTGGTGCTCTTAGGCTTGCACATTTTATAGTGTGAAACCCTAGGTCTATGTCCAAGCCATAGAAATGAATTTCTCATGCGTAGTGTAAGTTAGCATGAGAAGCCCTTGTCTATTGTCTATATTTGAAGGCCAATTAACTGAAATCTAACTGCCCACTTGAGTCTTCTATGCGAACTATTCATTAGCATGAGAAGCTTTTGTCCTTTGTTTATGCTTGAAGGTCAGTTAACTTAAGTCTAAATGCAAACTCAAGTCTCCTATGTGAACTGGTTGTGAAAAGGAATGCAAAGTCACTCCTGCTCAGCTTTATTGCATGTAAACTGCCACTTCCACCCGAGATTGGGCTTGTTTGTCGATAAACTGCTTCTTATGGCTTAGTCATTGTCATCTGCAACAGTTATGATCTGGTCACTGTCATCTGCAATGGCTAAGGTCTGGCTGCTCTAGGCTTGAGTGGCTAGAATCTTGTTGCTCTTGGCTTGAGTGGCCAAGCTTGGATGGCTTGAAAATGCCCCAAATGAGTGGTGAGAACCACTATTGGTGCTTGGAAAGTCCAAGATTATGTCTTATGATCTTATGAGTGTGTCTATGTAAGTAGCTCCCCTAAGAATAACATATTTAGGTGTCTACACATACGTAAATTTCCAAGCTATTATTCTACCTTGTTTTGTGATGGTTGTAATGCCTTTGATTTAACTATAGATTGGCTTTATTTAAGGGCATTGCTTGGATGATTTGAATGGTGTTTTTGGATACTTGAAACCTGATGCTTTTAAATCCTAAATTTACTCCTTTTCTACCTCTCTTGTTTCACCAAGAGTAGACGTAGGATTTTTGTAGTGTTAGTGTCTTCAAGACACTTGATAATCTATCCTCTTTTAGAGGTATTATGGTGCTCCAATGTAGTATGAATAATAGACTCTATTTTGCACCAAATATTAGTGTGCTTCTTGTCTCTTTTGATGATATTTACTTTGATTTGATGGCTTCAATGTTGTATAGATAGATTTACTCCTCACCATATAGCTTGAGGACTTATGTAAGATATTTTGAAGCTTTCCTTTGGCTTCTTGGATATGGTCGCTAATTGATATATTCTTTTGAGAGCAATGTATTGTTGCCTCTCATTTAGAAAACACTAGAATCTCACTTTTTTACTTGGATAGTTTGGTAACAATGAATCCAAGCTAATAATCATACAAGCAATATGCTAGAGAGATTAAACTTTGCACTAACCTTCATTGTAAGATTTAGTGCACTTGTAATAAGCTTTAAGTGAAATTAATATAGTGCAAATCAAATCACCTTACTACTCCTTAAGGAACTTTGTGATATGCACTAAAAATAACTCTTAAATAATGCTTAATAATTTTTGCAACTTAATGTGATCCATTTTTATAAGTAGATGATAAATAGAATGTATCTAACTCCTATTAATGTGCACGTAATAACCCTTAACAAAAACTATCTTCTGCACTTTCTTTGGGGACTTAAGATGCAACCTTTTATTTTATAACTTTTGAATTCTAATAAGATGCTTAATGAACCTAAGTAGTAATCCAAATAAGTTTTCAAGTAATGAACCCTTTTGCACCTTAAATTGGTTATCTTTGATTTCCTTTGATGATGAATATCTTGATGATTTGATTCACCAAGTCTCTGTATGGAATGGTGGTTTCTCATAGCTATAAATCCTTTTGGTTCCTTTTCTTGAAACTGTAGTAGATGGCTTGCACTTATTCTTCAAGATGTAGCTTGGAAATTCTAAAGTTCTACTGCTAGTAATGTTGTCTTGATTGTTGTCTTATTAGATGTGAAAGGTAATCTTCAAACCTCTTAGGTTTGGTAGCAATATCTAGTTCTTTTCTTTGTGTCAAATTTTGACTTTGATCCTGGTATCCTTCTCAAAAATATGAGTGTCTTGAGGTCTTCAACATTCTTCTTCAGGAATTGGCACTCCTTGCCAAATTATTCTTCTTTTGGGCTTAGTGTTGGATGGCAACAATTGTCCAAAATATTTCACTATCACGAGCTTCTCCTTGGTAGTGAATTTCTCTAATGAGTTCTTCTAGGAACTCCTTTGATGATTTATTTAAATTCTATAATAAGGCTCTCCAAGCCTTTTTCCTTGAGACCTCTCCAAGGTCTTCTCCTTGTTTCTCCTTGAGACCTCTCTAAGGTCTTCTCCTTGTAGCTTATATAGCCTTCTTAATGAGACCTTTCCTTCAAACTTCTACTATATAAGTTTTGGAAATGAGATCTCCTTTATGGATCTCTAAAATTTGGAACAAGACCTTGATAGTCCCTCTTTATCTATTCCAAAAATGGAAGTTCTTCAATGAGACCTTCTATGGGTCTTCTTTAGCTTCTTTTGGAAGAAGTCTTCGATCTACTGTCTACAATATTTGATGGAGATTGCCAATCTCCTACCTTCTCCTAGACTCTATTCTAGAGTCTTATCAATCTAAAGTAAGGCTGCTCTAGCCTTTTTCTTGTCTTTTATAATCTACAAGTCTTCAATCTTTTATGGATATCACCAACCTCCAATATTCTAGGACTCTTCTTTGGAGTCCTTTCCTTGAATCTAGAACAAGGATTTTGTGGTATTTTCTTCTACAACTTGTAGGTCTAAGAAGATATTCTTCCCAACTCTCTTATAGGAAGCTTCCAAAATTTCTTAAATCTCCTTTTCCTACAACAAAGTATTAGGATGAAAATTCTAAATCTATTAATGATGAATCTTCACTAGTTGATTTGTCAATCTAGTGGAATGAATGTTGAGTCCTAGTCTTCATGAGTTTTCTATAACTATGTGGAAAGACTCTATCCAAATGCAATCTTAAAATTTTTGGAATTAAGATTTGCTTCTCCTCTCTATATCTCTTATGGCTCTCCCTATTCCTATCTAGATCCACCGTGTGCTCTGATACCACTATTAGCTTTTTATGAAGTATGCTATGGGAGATAACAATCACAAGATGTAGAAAGATAATAAATTTCTCGAATGACACAAAAATATGCTATTAATGGAACTCACAAAAATATGGAACATAATACAATAGATAGAAACCTACTCTACCAGTGCATGTTGAGAGCAATGCACTCACACTCTCTCACTCTATTCACTATGGGCCTTTATATAGAAAATAGGTAACTTGGCCCTTACTCTTCCTAACTACCATTCCTATGACTCATGTACAAGTGGACTTCTTTCATATTTTGGGAGGACACCGGAGGAAATATAAGAATTTGCTTGTAAATAAATATCGATGTTATAAAGAATTGCTTTTTAAATATTGAGGAAGACCTACAATAGAGAGTATATAATAAATGTTCGATGATGATCTTATTTGCAATCGTGTGATTGCATTAAAATACCTACTCTAAAGGTGAGAGTGAAGGGTTGTAACCCTTCAAAATATAATTAATAAATAAATATAATTAGTAGACTATGTTAGGAGGGTCCTAACATGCCACCCTCCTTAAAAAGAGCTTTGTCCTCAAAGATGGAATTATGGAAATTGCTATTGGATATCGTGAAGAGTCTCCCAAGTAGCATATTCTAAAGGTAGACCTTTCCAACGGATCAAAACTTTCATGATATCTCGATTACGAAGGTGGTGAGAGCGACGTTCTAAGATAGCTTCAGGTTCAACCAAAAGTACTTCACCATTGATTCAGGAAGGTTAGTTTGTATAGTGATGTTGGCTCCCACCACTGGCTTAAGGAAAGATACATGAAATACGAGATGAATTTTGGAAGTTGGTGGCAACTCCAGTTTGTAAGCAATGGTACTAATACGTTGGAGAATCTTATAAGGTTCGTAGAACTTGGGCGGTAACTTCTATGAATATTTTTTTTGAGAGAGGATTGATGGTAAGGTTGGAGGCATAGGAAAACCTTATCACCCTCCTGAAAACTACGCTTGCTTCTATGTTGATCGGCTTGCTACTTCATGCAATTTTGGACGATGTGTAAGTTCTCTTTTAGGATCCATAAAATGTCATCTCAAGTAGAGAGTTCCATCTCTACTGCTAATGAGTGTCATTGAGTCTCATCATTTAATCTCAATGATTTATCAATCCAGGGTGGTGTCCAAGGCTGTCTATGATAGAAGGCTAGGGCAGAGTACAATTCAAGCATTCAGATTTCAAGCATTTATTGGGTGAGACAGATTTGGTTTAGCCTTTTGGTGTCACACTAAACCTAATCTATAGAATGGAAACTTGCAAGAAATAAAAACTAATTCTAATTTTAGAAAATTAAAGTTAACTACAATTGCATGAATTGAAATTGCTGAATTGAAATCTAATCTACTTTTGCAGAATTGAAATAACAAAATTGAAATTGCTAAATTGAAATGTTGCTAAAATGAAATCCTAAATTACACTTGCAAAATTGAAACCTATTTTACTCTTGCAGAATGGAAGTGATGCTTGGAAATAAAACACCTGTCAATGCCCTGCCACAAAAGGTCGTCAAGCTTATGCTACAGGAATTGACAGCAAAATGAAATATGCTAAAAATGAAAAGTTGTTAAAATAGAAAAGCAGGGCAAATATAGAAAGCAAAGGAAAAATGCTTAATATAATTTGTCAGCTGACATACACACAAATGTTGTACACAAACATAATAGAAAACATAAATCACATAATACAAAATAAAAACAAGAAAATGAAATCTGCAAGCAATCTATTAATTATGCTTGTAGCAAAATTATAGATTAAAACCTGCCATAAAATCCCTCCTTCTAGATCTGAAAGTGGGCCCATACTTCCTGATCTAGAAGGAGGTGAAAAGCACTCCTTAACTAATTAACACTCAGAATAGAAAATGATAAAATAGCTGCACTTTTATTGATGACAGAACATGCTGAAAATTATTACAGAAAATTGTTGTACAGTCCTAATTGCTGCTATTGAAAACTCTCCTCTATTCTAATTCCTAACTGGCTCAACCAAGGAGGGAGATGTGTTATTTATATAAATATTTACAACATATCCCATGCTCAAATCAGCCTATGTGTTGCTTTACAGTGATTTGCCAATAATTTTGGATCTGAAATAAATGCAAATCTGGATAGTTTGTGTTGCAGTAGTAGTCATTGGCCCTTAGAAAGCATCTTCAGTGGTGGGAGTACGTGGGAGAAGTCTAGAAATATCTCACATATCTTTCTTCACTTCAGAATATGCCCTTTCTATCTTGCAAACAATTTCCTATTATGCTGCAGTTATTTTTGTGTTTATCCTAGAAGAGGATCAAAATTGATCTTTTCCATGAATGGTGGCTTTGGACGGCAAGGACGGCAAAGTCAGATGGGAGATATTTTCCTTTAACATTTTCAACCTTCTTTCCCTTTTTCCATCATCAAAAATAGTCAAAAAGTCAAAAAGCACTTTTCTGTTCTCATTTCGAAGATAAGTGGCTCATTCCGAAGAGATTGTATTTCTCATTCCGAAGATGTCTGCTCATTCCGAAGATCTTCGGAATGACCAATTGTGTGCTCTTCAAGTGATTTTAGCTGCTTTTCTCAGGTGGATTAGCCCTCAGGATCATATTGCAATAGCCTTCATTCCTCTCCATGTGTGAATTCCATGCCTTGCCATTCATTTGTAGCTTGCTAGAATTTACATGGTAAATTACTGCATTTTCCAATTCTATTGCACAGTTGTAAAATATTGGCATTTCTTGCAAATTCAAACAAATTAGAACATGGAAAAATTATTCAAATATCAACATGAAGGATTACATCAAGTTGCTACTAAATTTATACACTTCATTCACCAAGTAACAATGCTGAAATAGTGCAATAGTGCTGCACAATTGTCCTTGCTCTGTTATACCCTATTGTTGCCTATTTAGACCATGTGGGAATGCTTCTAAATAGGTCAGATGTCTTCTGTAGTCCTTCTGAACTCATTCCATCCATATCCTCATGCTTTGCTTGACAACTTCAAGGTGTTCCTATAAAGTAACAACTTGCTGATTTTTATATGGCTATTTTTTTAGATTTTCAGATTTATGACAGTCCTAAAATTTTGGCTTCAATGTGGATTTGAAACAAGTTGAAGGGCAGGAAAACATTCAAAAACCATTGAGAAGTTAATGGATATCAGCATACCACATTTGGTTAATTGAAATGCATGTTCTTACTTGCTACTTAATCAAGCAAAATCAGTCACAAAATGCTGAAAATAGTCAAAAATAGAGATATAGTATTCCTAACATAAAATCATGTAAACACTTAACAATAGTATATTTTAGTCAACTATTTGGCAATTAACTTATCATATGGTAGTCAAACATTGTGCAATAATGAGGCATTTTTGGGCCTCATCATCCCCCCCAACTTGAACTGATGCATGCCCTCATGCATCTTAGTAGGCCATAGTAATATGTAGGTTTTATTCTTGTGAACAACATCCTTTGCTACCTGCTAACTGAGAAATTCCTCCTTGCTGCACTATATCAAGTATTTTGCAATTAAGCACATGTATGACTCTTTTTCTGTCTTTCTACAAGTTTTAGTGTTGCAAGGTACCTCTTAAAGGCTTGATATCATGTGATTCATCTTGCAATAGTCTTATTGTGGAACCATATTTGGTAGATGCACTACTACTAATGGAATTTTCTGTTCTTAACAATATTTCAGCCTGAATGCTTATTTCTATTATTTGCACCTTTTGAACAAAATTGATAAAATTTTTGGATTTGAAATGCTTGAGGGATGTACTTACTTGTGGTAGAGCCTTATAAACCTCAATATTTGATGTACCCTACTCTTTTTGCTATTCTGTAGCATTTTCAGCAATTCTGGTACAGTTTCTGCTCATTCTGAAGATATCTTGCTCATTCCAAAGATCTTCAAAAAAAATGCAGAAATGACCTCCTATGCAAAATTTAGCTATAGATTCTATTGTGGGCCCATCTCTAGAGTGTATAAGCCTTCCATAACATCAAAAATCCCTTCTTCATCCTTTTGTTTAGATGCTATTCTTTGTTTTGTATGTTGCTATTTTATTCTAGTAGTACTAAAATAGAACCTTCAGGTGCATTTTGTTGATTATCCTCCTTCAATTTATCAAGACAATTGTGAGATATAAACTTGCAGTTCTCCTTCTGAAATTTGCCCTACAAATTGAAATAGAATTGCTGCCATGTCTGTCCCAAAATCAGGTTTTTGCATAGTTTTGGAATTTCCATGCAATTAAGGGCATAAGGGGGTGTTTCTTGACATCTTGAACATGTTCCTTTTTCAACTTGTCAATATTGTATGAATAGTTTATGCCAAATACCGATTATCATACACTAAATGCTAAATGTTTACTATGAATTAAATGCAAGAAACACATACCTTATTATCTTGAAAATTGGTCATGCACCTTACAAGTTGCTTTTGATGATTGTTAGCAAGGCTATCTGAAAACATAAACAAACATAACACATGTGCAAGTGTGAGATTTGTACAATGGTGGAACAATGATGGGTAGATCAACAAGGCAATGCATGCCAAAAAATTGGTTTTCATGCAAGCCAACTCAGTAGCGCCTCCAAGAAGGTTTTCACTACTGAATTATTCATATTTTTTTTTTTTCATCTTTTTTTTTTTCATTTTTTTCATCAAAAGAGGCTGCCATTTCTGGTTTTCAACCAACTTCTGTCCTTTTTTTTTTCAAGTGCTTCAATGAGAGAGAACATCTCTCACTCTTATTTGGATAAGACCAATCCTTATTCAAAAACATGTCAATTGTTGTATGAAAACACCATCTCTTTCTATTGAAACCTCCAACATTGATGCAACCTTCCTTTCTAAATGAGCAGTAAGAATCTTCTTACATCATAATTGCCTCCTTATTTCTAGAAATGAAGTATTGGCTCCATTGTTCCTCTTCCTTGCTGAAATTGATGCTTGTCCTCATGTATCCCCATTTTGTGGGACATGCCTTTCTTGCAATTTTTTTCTCTTTTTTTTTTCAATTTTTCTTGTCTTGCTTGTACCCAAGAAGGAAGTTCACAAACAAGACTATTCTTCTTTTTGCTTTTCTTGTATTTTTTTTTTTTTTCAAACTTTTTATCATCACTCTGAATCTGATATTGAAGAGAAATTCTCTTCCATTATGTGTACATCCAATGGAATCTCCTTCAAGAACTCCTCCTTAGTTAATGGTGCATGGTATACCCGAAGGCAATGTCCATTCACCACTAACATCCTCCATGAATTACCAATGGGAGAAAGAAGCACTGCTCCATATCTGAAAACTTCTTCAATCAAGTGTTGTCCATGCCTCCTAGTCTGCAAAATCTTGTCAATCTGTACTTGAAACAATTAAATACCAATTCCCAAAAGATGTTAAGTTCTTACATCAAGATAAAATCTTGATATACCCTTGTAATTCCATGTAAAGGGATTGAAATATTGTTTCAAAATAGCAACAATTTTACTTTTTGTTTATAAGTCAACTAGCTAATAATGTTCAAGAATTTTCTTGGCTGCACTTCAATTTGTTTCATTCCTAGGAGGACATAATTTACCCCTTTGTAATTTCTTACTAAGGAGTTCAATGGAAGTAAATTTTCTATGTGTAGTTTTTCTCCTTTATCCAAGGCTAATTTTTGTGTGTTTGGACTAAAGGTTTTCTGTGTATCTCCATTGATTTTTATCTCTTCAAGCTCAGGTAAGTTCTTGTTTGAGCACAGTTGGATGTTGCTACAGTCAATAACATTTCCTGCAGTTTTTTTTTTTTTATACCAGATTCAGCTACATAGATAGGGGATGCCTATCTTGTATTATTCAGACTGATCACAGGTTGGGCTAAAAAAAAGAAATATTTTTGGTTTGCACAATAAGACAAGAAGTGTACAACTTTAGCAGATCAACTACTTGTCGGGTAGGATCACCTCTAATGAGATCAACTATTGTCTGTGTAGGCTAAGAATTGCTAGGTTGTGGTTTAGCACGGTAAAATCCTAACAATATTTAAGTAATAATGGAAAACTCTAGGATCATCATTAAGTTGTAAACTCCTATTTTGATTGTGCAAAAGTTTTTGTGTATTTTTTTTTAATAGATTCAGCTTACATAGACAGGGGTTGCCTGTCCTGTATTATTCATATTGGCCAGAGGTTGGGCTGAAGGTGGTGGTTGATTTACTTGCCCTGTTTGTTGTTGTTGGGATCTCTCTTTGAGAAGAATTCAGACTAGGCAACAGATTTTGCATCTCTAAGTTATGGAAGTAAATGGCATTCATCAATGATATGTCCCTATGAACAAATGCTACAGGTAGTTGATATGGCTATTTTGTTCAAGGGATAGTCTTGTATATCTACCATGATATCTTTCCAACACCTAGTACAAATTTGTTTATACTACCCTGATGATATGGATATAAAAATGGTAGTACTAGCAGATGGCTCCTCTAAGAGATCTTATGTTTCTTGATAATGAGGATGATGAATTCTTTCAATTTTTATCAAGAATTTCAAACATAAGCAATTTAACCCCCAAGTGTGAAGATCACCTCCCTATGGTTGCTTGTTTTCTAAATGGACTGAAATGCAACTATCAATAATTATTATTTATACCAGCTATTACATTCAGATTTAACTCTGAACTTCATAACTTAGCATAATAATAATTATTTGACTGCTTTTACCCTCTAACAACACCATGTTCCCCAAAAACAGTGCCAAAATGATGAGTGTCATTGAGTCTCATCATTTAATCTCAATGATTTATCAATCCAGGGTGGTGTCCAAGGCTATCTACGATAGAAGGCTAGGGCAGAGTACAATTCAGGCATTCAGATTTCAAGCATTTATTGGGTGAGACAGATTTGGTTTAGCCTTTTGGTGTCACACTAAACCTAATCTGCAGAATGGAAACTTGCAAGAAATAAAAACTAATTCTAATTTCAGAAAATTAAAGTTAACTACAATTGCATGAATTGAAATTGTTGAATTGAAATCTAATCTACTTTTGCAGAATTGAAATAACATAATTGAAATTGCTAAATTGAAATGTTGCTAAAATGAAATCCTAAATTACACTTGCAAAATTGAAACCTATTTTACTCTTGCAGAATGGAAGTGATGCTTGGAAATAAAACACCTGTCAATGCCCTACCACAAAAGGTCGTCAAGCTTCTGCTACAGGAATTGACAACAAAATGAAATATGCTAAAAATGAAAAGTTGTTAAAACAGAAAAGTAGGGCAAATATAGAAAGCAAAGGAAAAATGCTTAATATAATTTGTCAGCTGACATACACACAAATGTTGTACACAAACATAATAGAAAACATAAATCACATAATACAAAATAAAAACAAGAAAATGAAATCTGGCAAGCAATCTATTAATTCTGCTGCAACAAAATTATAGATTAAAACCTGCCATAAAATCCCTCCTTCTAGATCTGAAAGTGGGCCCATACTTCTTGATCTAGAAGGAGGTGAAAAGCACTCCTTAACTAATTAACACTCAGAACAGAAAATGATAAAATAGCTACACTTTTATTGATGACAGAACATGCTGAAAACTGTTACAAAAAATTGTTGTACAGTCCTAATTGTTGCTATTGAAAACTCTCCTCTATTCTAATTCCTAACTGGCTCAACCAAGGAGGGAGCTGTGTTATTTATATAAATATTTACAACATATCCCATGCTCAAATCAGCCTATGTGCTGCTTTACAGTGATTTGCCAATAATTTTGGATCTGAAATAAATGCAAATCTGGACAGTTTGTGTTGCAGTAGTAGTCATTGGCCCTTAGAAAGCATCTTCAGTGGTGGGAGTACATGGGAGAAGTCTAGAAATATCTCACATATCTTTCTTCACTTCAGAATATGCCCTTTCTATCTTGCAAACAATTTCCTATTATGTTGCAGTTATTTTTGTGTTTATCCTAGAAGAGGATCAAAATTGATCTTTTCCATGAATGGTGGCTTTGGACGGCAAGGACGACAAATTCAGATGGGAGATATTTTCCTTTAACCTTTTCAACCTTCTTTCCCTTTTTCCATCATCAAAAATAGTCAAAAATTCAAAAAGCACTTTTTTGTTCTCATTCCGAAGATAAGTGGCTCATTTCGAAGAGACTGTATTTCTCATTTCGAAGATGTCCGCTCATTCCGAAGATCTTCGAAATGACCAACTGTGTGCTCTTCAAGTGATTTTAGCTGCTTTTCTCAGGTGGATTAGCCCTCAGGATCAGATTGCAATAGCCTTCATTCCTCTCCATGTGTGAATTCCATGCCTTGCCATTCATTTGTAGCTTGCTGGAATTTACATGGTAAATTACTGCATTTTCCAATTCTGCTGCACAGTTGTAAAATATTGGCATTTCTTGCAAATTCAAACAAATTAGAACATGGAAAAATTATTCAAATATCAACATGAAGGATTACATCAAGTTGCTACTAAATTTATACACTTCATTCACCAAGTAACAATGCTGAAATAGTGCAATAGTGCTGCACAATTGTCCCTGCTCTATTATACCCTATTGCTGCCTATTTAGACCATGTGGGAATGCTTCTAAATAGGTCAGATGTCTTCTGTAGTCCTTCTGAACTCATTCCATCCATATCCTCATGCTTTGCTTGACAACTTCAAGGTGTTCCTATAAAGTAACAACTTGCTGATTTTTATATGGCTGTTTTTTTCAGATTTTCAGATTTATGACAGTCCTAAACTTTTGGCTTCAATGTGGATTTGAAACAAGTTGAAGGGCAGGAAAACATTCAAAAACCATTGAGAAGTTAATGGATATCAGCATACCACATTTGGTTAATTGAAATGCATGTTCTTACTTGCTACTTAATCAAGCAAAATCAGTCACAAAATGCTGAAAATAGTCAAAAACAGAGATATAGTATTCCTAACATAAAATCATGTAAACACTTAACAATAGTATATTTTAGTCAACTATTTGGCAATTAACTTATCATATGGTAGTCAAACATTGTGCAATAATGAGGCATTTTTGGGCCTCATCAACTTCTTGTACCTTTGTACTCACTAGAATATAAGAAGTGAGTGATGGCGGTGTTTGGCCATATAATGCTTTATAAGGAGTCATTTTGATGGATGTATGGTAGGACGTGTTATACCACCATTCTGCTAATGAAAGTCACTTTACCCAATGGAGTAGTTGAGTAGAGATGAAACAACAAAGGTAAGTTTCTAAGCATTTATTAACAGCTTCCATCTGGCCATCGGTTTGAGGATGGTAAGCGATGCTCATATGAAGTTGAGTACCTTGTAATTTGAACAATTTCTTTCAAAAAGTGCTAGTGAACGTTGGATAATGATCACTAACAGTCGTTGATGGCATAGCATGTAATGTAAAGATGTTATAAAGGAAATATGGGCTATAGTACTAGCGGTGTAGGGATGAGCCACCAGATAAAAATGGGTATATTTGGATAAACGGTCTACTACTACAACTAAAATTATTATTTTTTTGCCTAATTTTGGTAAGCCTTCAATAAAATCCATAGAAATATCTACCCATGTTTTGGTTGGTATAGGAAGAGGTTGAAGTAATCCTAGAGTAGCAATTGTATCTCCTTTATGTCTTTGGCAAGTTTCACATGCTTTTACAAATGTTTTGATGTAGTTTTTCATACCTACCCAATAAAAAGATCTAGTTGCTCTTTTATATGTTTTTAAGAACCCTGAGTGTTCGACAATGGGTGAGGTATGTAATTCATGGAGAATTTTTTCACGATAAGAGGAATTTGGGGTGAGGACCATCCTTCCTTTGTACCTTAATATATTGTCCGTCCAAGTGTATGGAGGTTTGCTATTAGGATTATGTTGGAGTTGTTGAATTAGGGCATGGGTAGTAGGGTCATTAATCCATTCTTCATATACCTCATCTAGCCATTTTGGGATAAGGGAGGAAAGAGCATGGACTTGAGGCATGTCTTCAAATTTTATAGAGAGTGCATCGGCCGCCATGTTGTCCTTTCCATTTTTGTATGTAATTTTGTAATCATAGCCAAGTAGTTTAGTAATCCACTTTTGTTGTTTTGGGGTATTAGTATGTTGTTCCAAGAAGTATTTTAAGCTATGATGGTCAGTGCGTATAATGAAATGTTGTCCAATAAGGTAAGGTCTCCAATGCTGAATAGCGTGAACAATTGCCAACATTTCTTTTTCATAGGTAGAACGGGTTAGATTCTTTTTAGAAAATGCCTAGCTTGTAAAAGCTAGAGGCCTTTCATCCTGCATGAGTACTGCTCCTATTCCTACCCCTGAGGAATCACTTTCAATGATGAATGGTTTAGAAAATTTGGGCATGGCTAAGACAGGAGTGGTACACATGGCATTTTTCAATGTAATGAAAGCTTCATCCGCTTGAGATGACCATCTGATTGTATTTTTCTTAAGTAATGCTATTAGAGGAGCTATGATTTTACCATAGTTTTTGAATTTTTTTTGATACTATCTTGTTAATCCAAGAAACCCTCATAGACTTTTTAAGGTTTTTGGAATAGGCCAAATTTTTCACATCCTCAATTTTGCGAGGATCTACCTTAACTCCTTCCTTCGAGACTATGTGTCCTAAGTATTTGATTTCTTGTTTTCCAAAGGAACACTTTGATATTTTCGCATAAAGTTGATTTTCCTTAAATATTCTTAATGCTTGGCTAATATGGTTCAAATGATCTTCCCATGTTTTGTTGTAGATCAAAATATCATCAAAGAAAACTAAGATAAATGTACGAAGGAAAGGGTGAAATACCTTGTTTATTAGACTTTGAAAAGTGGAAGGAGCGTTGGTAAGGCCAAATGGCATTACCAAATTTTTCATAGTGCCCTTCATGAGTGCAAAAAGCTATCTTTTGAATATCCTTCTCATTAACTCTAATCTGGTGGTAGCCTAATTGTAAGTCTAATTTAGAAAAATAGGCAGCCCCATGTAGCTCATCTAGTGGTTTGTCTATAACTAGAATAGGAAATTTATCCTTGATGGTCATTTTGTTAAGTGCTCTAAAATTGATACATAAATGCCATGACCCATCCTTCTTCCTTACTAATATAACTAGAGAGGAGTAAGAGCTTATGTTAGATCTAATAACCCCTGCCTTAAGAAGCTCTTGTACTAGCTTCTCTATCTTGATATTTTGTAGATATGGATAACGATAGGGCCTAATATTAGAGGGTGGATGCCTTGGAAGTAGTTGAATAGAGTGATCTTGATGGGGAGCCAAAATGGCTCCTCCCAAATTCTCAAATCTCATTCATTACACTTGGAAAAATTTACAATAATGGCAGCAATCTGCCAAATAAACTCCTTTATCCCGAAAGGTAGTTTATTTTTTTTTACATTACAACATTTCCAACTCTGGAAGAAAAACAACCCAAACAGGTCCAGAATGGCCCTCTTGCCTTCACGTCTACAACACTGTCTCGACCGTTTTTTTGACCATTGTGCATGCCTTTGCTTCCCCTTTTAAAATCTCTAGCGTGACTCTCCGTTTCATTTCCCGTGCCTCTTCGTTGTCTTGGCTTTCAAAACGTCTTTCTTTCCGACTCTTGATCTTCGTCTGCTTTCATTGCACCTTGGTGCCACGTGCTGTTCAGTGCTGCCACTGTAGACTCTGTCCGCCTGTCAACCAATGATGATGTTTGGTATACCACCACTCGGTAATTTCCTCTATAACGGCTCCTATAACCACCTGCCCTTTCTTTTCTTTTGTTTGGTCATGAAAATGTGACATGTCGTGATATCGTGACACTTTTCTCTTCTTTGCCAACATGTCTCGATATCTCAAAACTTTTTCCTTCTTCCCCTTTCTCTTCTCTTGTAGTCACGATAATGCGACATGTCGCTATATCACGACACCTTTTCCCTCTTGCTCTTCCTATTCTCTTTTAGTCGCGATAATGTGACATGTTGCGATATCGTGACACTTTTTCTCTCCTACGCCTTCTCTCGTCTTTTGGTCGCAAAAATGTGACATGTCGCGATATCGCGACACTTTTTCTCCTTTGCGCCTTCTCTCATCCTTTGGTCGTGAAAATGCGACATGTTGCGATATCACGACACTTCTCCTTTACACTTTCTCTCATCCTTTGGTCACTAAAATGTGACATGTCACGATATCGTGACACTTTTTCTCCTTTGCGCCTTCTCTAATCCTTTGGTTGCGAAAATGCGACATGTCGTGATATCGCGACACTTTTTCTCCTTTGTGCTTTCTCTTGTCCTTTGGTCACGATAATGTGACATGTCGCGATATCACGACATCTTTCCTTTTCGGCTCTTCTTTCTCCTTTTCGATCACAAAATCGTGACATGTCGCGATATCATGACATATTTCCTTTCTGCCTCCTCCTCACCTCTTGGGTCACGAAATCATGACATGTCACGATATCACGATAGTTTCCTTCCTTGCTTTCTTTCTACTCCTTTGGTCATGATTTAATCACGATATTTTCTTCTCTGGCCTTTCTTGTCTTCTTTCGATCGTGATTTCACAACATGTCACGAAATCGTGATATTTTTGCTCCGTGCCTTCTCTCGCCTTCTTGAGTCGTGAAAATGCTACATGTCGCGATATCACGACACTTTTCTCTCTTGCACCTTCTCTCGTCTTCTGGTCACAAAAATGTGACATGTCGCGATATCGTGACACTTTTTCTCCTTGGCACCTTCTCTCATCCTTTGGTCATGAAATTGCGACATGTCATGATATCGCGACACTTTTCTCTCCCTTGCCTTCTCTCGTCTTTACATCACGAAAATGTGACATGTCGCCCTGGAATTTGAAGGTCGCTTCCATACGGCTTACCACCCCTTTTATAAGTTTTAAAGAGCGGATTACGCATTTCAAGCCCTCACAGCGAAGGAGGAGCCCTCGTGAGACCTGGGAAGGCGGAGCCCCAACCCCGCCTGTTTCTATGTCTATATCCTCGCCCCGTTCACTAAAAGCCCGCATTATAGCATCTAATCTATAGGGATTTAAAACCCCACACCACAGTAGTGCACGGACTGGGGGGTGTGACGACAATGCAGACTTGGGAATCCCTAGATTGATTCCGTGAGGAGGCCAGGGGGATTTTAAAGAGGGCTTTTAAAGGGTCAAAATCTTTGTGCCACCGGGAAGAGCAATCAAAAAGCCCTTGAATACGTTTTATTATGGCGTCGGGAGTCACTGATGCCCCCTCCCCATTTAAGGCACATGATAGCATTAAAAGAATGTATTTACGGATGTGCGAGGATTTACCAGACCGGGATTCTCCCTCCCCAATATAATCCCATTTTTTAGAATTTCTAATTAACCTGTCCAAGCCAATCGAAATTCCCGAAAGCATAATCTTATTTTGATTATTTCTCATGCCTTCGGTTCCTTACTAAAAATGGAAACTTTGAGATGTTATGCGTTCAATGAAATGCGCATAATAGTCTAGAATTTAATTAGAATAATATTTTTCCTTTTTCCCAACTTGAAGAGTTTGTTCCAATTCAAGAGTGAGGGAAAAAGCAACAATGGAAAGGGAAAATAACGTAAAACTTGCATGCATTTAACACGAGCCCCCCGAAAGAGTATCTTGCCCATCTAAAATTGGATGATCTTATACATACTGAGTTTATGCCACTATCTACTAAATCCTACTGCAGAATAAATCCGCCCAGACAATCTGGGTCGAGAAAAAAATTTAGTTGATTTTATTTATTTTCTTCTTTGCCGACATGTCGCGATATCGTGACACTTTTTCTACTTTGCAGTATTTTGCCTTTCGTTGGATGCTCCTGCATCAGACAACCGGGGTGGATTGAGAAGTGACCTTCACTTCTGTACTGTTCTGTCACCTTCTTTTTAACTAGGGCTATACAAGCTCTCCAAGCTTCAACAAAATTTGGGTCTTCAGGGTACAAACCCTTAAGTTCTTCAAACTCCACAACTTCCACTCTCATTGTTGTTAGTAGACTCTTTTCATCCATCTCCTTCAATGGCTTCAACTTGTGGCGCACTCCACCTTTCGTCAGAGAGTAAGTATTCGCATGCCCATCATACACCGCACATCTATCAAATTGCCATGGCCTTCCCAACAACACATGGCAAGCATCCATAGGCAAAACATCACACAGGACCTCATCCTGGTATCTCCCAATATTGAACTTGACTAAGGACTGTTCACTGACCATGCAATCCGGTATGGATGCGGGTGTCTCCTCCTCTCTAGTTGTAACTTAGTAACCATTTCTTCAGAGACCAAGTTATCAGTACTATCGTTATCTATAATAACATTATAGACCTTACTTGAACATTTGCACCTTGTGCAAAATAGGCTCCTCCTCTAGTCTGGTCCTTTCTCCTCATTCAACAAGGTTTTCCTTGTGACCATAACTCCTCTCTCTGCCTCCTTAGAATGTTATGATTCAGCACCTTCATCTGCTACAGCAGCTCTCGCATGACCCTCAGGTCTCCTATTCATCCTCTCTTGGTGTTGGGGACACTCATATGCTCGATGTCCCTCTTCTCCACAATGGAAATAGGTTCCACTAAATCCTCCTCTTCCATATCTACCTCTTCCTCTTTGGTAGTTATTCTGACCACGGGATCTGTAATCATTATCTCCCTTCTGATCTTGACTACTGCTAGCTTCTTCTTTCTTCTCATCTCATCCTCCATCTATTCTTCCACTAGTTCTTTCTCCATGACCTCTTCCTTTCTACTTACCCTCAAACCTTCTGTTTAGCTTCTCTTCAACTTTTAGAGCAAATTGGTAAGCATCCTCAATGGTGCTCATCCTAACCAGACTCAATTCTTCTTGAATACTGATTCTTAGTCCATTGATGTACCAGGCCACATTCTCCCTGTTAGCCTCTGAATGGCCAGTTCTGATTGAGATCTGGTAAAACTCCTCTGTATATTCTTTGATAGATTTGTTTGACTGTCTCAAACTCTGCATTTTTCTCAATAGGTCCAATTCGTAATCTATAGGAATAAACTGTCACTTCAACTTCTCTACCATTCAATCCCATATGGTTATATTTTCCTTTCCTCCTCTATTTCTTTCTAGTTGCACTTCTTTCCACCATATGCACGCATGGCCTTTCAACTTCATTTTTGAAAACTTGATCCAATCTGGATCTACAACCTCCTCATACTCAAAATATTCCTCCATATCATTGATCCAATCAATCAACTCCTCTGGATTGAGATTCCTAGAATACGTGGAGACATCAAACTTTGTCTTCTTCCCGATCCGAGATATGGCCTTAATTAATCTGGCTTCTACAAGATCCGTTGCTTCTTCTTCAACCGATGGATCATCAACCTCCCAAGCTTCATATTCACTACGTTCCTCTCTCCTTGGCTCAACCCCTCTTTGCAACTCCTCTTGCAGGGCTTGCACTTGCCTCTGCAAAGCTCTGAAATCTTCTTCAGGTACCACATTTCTTCCACCACCATGGTTTTTTCATGGATGCATTCATCCTCGCTCTCTTCTCACAACCCTTCCACAGATCCTGGTGCAAAATGCCTCACTTTCGATGATCTGCTCACACACTCAGGAACTCCCGCTCTGATACCACTTGATGGGGAGCCAAAATCGCTCCTCCCAAATTCTCAAATCTCATTCATTACACTTGGAAAAATTTACAATAATGGCAACAATCTGCCAAATAAACTCCTTTATCTCGAAAGGTAGTTTATTTTTTTTTACATTACAACATTTCCAACTCTAGAAGAAAAATAGCCCAAACAGGTCTAGAATGGCCCTCTTGCCTTCATGTCTGCAACACTGTATCGACCGTTTTTTTGACCATTGTGCATGCCTTTGCTTCCCCTTTTAAAATCTCTAGCGTGAATCTCCGTTTCATTTCTTGTGCCTCTTTGTTGTCTTGACTTTGAAATGTCTTTCTTTTCGACACTTGATCTTCGTCTGCTTTCACTACACCTTGGTGCCACGTGCTGTTCAATGCTACCACTGTAGACTCTGTCCGCCTGTTAACCAATGACGACATTCGGTATACCACCGCTTGGTAATTTCCTCTGTAACGACTCTTGTAACCGCCTGCACTTTCTGTTGGATGCTCCTGCATCAGATCATGACTTCGTTGTGGAGGCAGTCCTTTTGGTTCATTGAATACTTCTTTATGGTGTTCTAAAATCTTTTGTAGCTCTAGCATCTCCTTTTCTTTGTGAGTGGGTTGGATTGAGAATAATTGGACTACCATTCAGTTTCTTCCTTTGTGGATAATTTTCTCCATTCTATGAGAACTTACGATTTGTGAAGGTCCAGATTTTAATCCTTGGATAGTATAAGTTTGGTTCTTCTCTATGAAATTCATCCATAATTCGTCAAATTACCATTGAACTATGCCCAATGATCATAGCCATTGCACTCCTAGTACGATGTCACAACCTCCTAGGGGTAGTACATACATGTCTCCTTTCATGTTATAATCCCCCATAGTTAGTTTAATATTTCAATATTTACCTTTACATGCAATTTTTCCTCCATTTCCAATCATCACTTCGAAATTATTACAAGGATATATAAAACAATTAGCTTGTTTAGCCACCCTTGGATCAATAAAATTGTGTGTGCTACCCGAGTCTAGGAGCACAATAAGGTTTTATTTCTTAAAATTCCCTTTTACCCTCATCATTTGTGGAGCAAAAAATCCTACAAGGGCATTGAAGGAAAACTTAGGTGTATTTTCCTCTTCACTTTCTGGTGTGTCGGATACTACTTCTACTTCTATCTTAGTTTCTTCTTCAAAGAAATTACCACAATTCGTAGCATCTAGAATATACAACTTCCATGAGGCGCATTTATGATTTCGATCGAATTTCTCATCACAATGGTAGCAAAGACCTTTAGCTTGTCGTTCCTTCATTTATTTGAAACTAAGGCATTTAATTGGTAGGTTTGGGCTAATTTTAGGAATTGTGTATGAATTTTGTACCCTTCTATTTTGCATGATTTTGGGGTTAGTGTAACTATTTGATGATTTCCCCATGGGTGGTTTCCCCAATCGGTGTTGTGCCCTGATTTTATCCTTCGCTAGTTTCACCAATCCTATGGTCTCCATCATATTTGTGGGTCTATACATTTGTACCTCTATTCAGATTTCTTCCTTTAATCCACTGATGAAACAATATTGAAAGAAGGAAGCATCTAGTCTGATTTTCCAATTCGCCAATCTTTCACATTCAACTTGATATTCTTTTACCAAAGTGGTTTGGCATAATTTTGTGAGAGCTCCTCTAAAATTTTCAAAAGTGCTAGGTCCAAACCGCACTAATAGGTTTTCTATAAAGACAAACCAAGTAGGAGTGCCGTTGGTTTTTTCAAACCATTGGTACCATTGGATGACTTCATTCTCTAAGTGAAAGGATGCAATATGCACCTTTTGTCTTTCAAGAATTTGATTCAATGAGAAATATTACTCTGCCCGATAAATCCAGTTTGTAGGATCATAGCATATAAATTTTGGAAATTCTAACTTGGTATTTCTAGGGAGGATGGATGTTTATGGCCCTCCCAATGGTGTTCGGGGTGGTGATCCTCCGCTAGTTTGATTTTTTTGTAGTAGTGCCATATTCTGACTGACAGATCCTAGTTTTAAGTTTAATGTGAGTATTGTTTCCTGAAGTTCTTGCGTTGTAGCTACGTTCTCCTCTTTGCCTTGGTGAATTTCTTGGAGAAATTTATCCATAGTGATATCTTATGATTGTCGTCCTTCCGCAATTTAGAATTCTAAATCAAATTTCACTTGTCAATATTTTCAAAAATTGATTTACTTGTAAAAAGTTGCAAAAATTTGTTAATTGTTTTTTGGTACTCTTATTTTGAACCCCAAAATTTGTTTCAATTTGATTTTCAAAATTTTTGGGCTACTTCCCTTTGTAATTTTGCTGTTAACAGTCTGATAGAGCACGACAGAGGAGTAGAGCATGGAGGGCATGAAGCACGAGTCGACACGACAAAGGAGCAGGGCACGAAGGGCTCGAAGCGACAACCAAAGATGACTGGGGCAGATGAGCTGAGAGAGGTGGAAAAAAAGGACACGAGGCGACAGAGCGGGTGCAAAGAGGGCAGCATAAAAGGGTAAAAAACTCGATGAGGGAGTAGAGCAGTAGAAGGGACATACACGAGTATCGAGGCAAGATAGGACTAACCTTGATGCATGAAGTGCGGGCGGCTAGACGGTGGAGAGGAGTAGTCAAATAGCATGAATTTTAAGATCAAACTGAGCGGCAAGGTGGGGTAGGCGGTTTGCGTGCGAGAGGGGGATCAAATGCCTAGTAAGCTTGGCAATGTTATATCTCCCCGATCTTCTATTTATATCACCTTTTGCCTTTTTTCTAGGAAATGTGGGATATTAATTTTATCGCTTTTTAAACGTTCACCTTTGACCGTTGTCGGTAGGAGATTTTCGATCGTCGAAAAATTAAATTTAAAAAAAACCTTCGAATTGCTTTAATTTTATCATTGATAAGTTTGAAACGTCCCAAAAAAAAAGAGCTCGCCCAAATTGAAATTTTTCTTTATCTGCAATTAGAAATTTTGTGTTTATATTCTTCTAATGACACATCAAAGTTTTGCAGGCTCTGGTTTGATTTAGAGCTACCAAATCTTTCTTGTGATCTGAGTTGATCTTTTATTTTATTTTTAATCCTTCACCTTGAGACGCCATCGAAAAATCGTTATAAGGGGGTCCTTGCTTTGATTTGATGCCAAATTTTTGGTGGCCTGCATTTCTTGTTTGCTTACCGAATTGTTTATCGAGAGAGCAATGCAGGGTGATGATAGCAGAGTTTAGTGGAGTAAATAACTACCGTTGGTGTCCTGGGGAGGAAAAATTTGAGTTTCCTTAGATATGATACCAGTTGGTAGGACACCAGAGGAAATATAAGAATTTGCTTGTAAATAAATATCGTTGTTATAAAGAATCGCTTTTTAAATATTGAGGAAGACCTACAATAGAGAGTATATAATAAATGTTCGATGATGATCTTATTTGCAATCGTATGATTGCATTAAAATACCTACTCTAAAGGTGAGAGTGAAGGGTTGTAACCCTTCAAAATATAATTAATAAATAAATATAATTAGTAGACTATGTTAGGAGGGTCCTAACAATTTTTTTTTTGCACATTGAAACTTGTGCATTTATTAATTCTACACAAAGTAACTCCTAATCTAATAATATACCCATATGGTACATAGACATGTACCTCAATAATGTAATATTGTAACAACCCCAATCTACTCACCTAGTTACACTATAAAGATAAGCCAAACATTTTCTCAAAGAATTTTTTTGTTCAAAGTCATTGTAAAATTCTAAGAATGCTCTTATGATAATAACAATTATGTTTGTGCTTTCATGTTCACAATAAAATATGTTTATGCTTTTAGGTTCACAACATAGCAATTATGTTTCACCCAATGAATCAATAGTATTATTTTGAATCAGTACAGGTATATCAAACCACTTTTAGATTCAAGACTATTATAGATAGCAACCTAAGTGGACGAGATTAGCAAAATCCCATAGAGGTGCCATTATGTGGAATCGACTTGTCTTATTTATCGACCTTTGGTTCTGGTATGTAGGTCAATCCATGGCTGGGGTTATCCTCTAAGGCCGATAATATATATATGGGAACACTTTCTTTCCCCATCCCTTAGCATTAGTGAACCCATGACCTAACTAGTCGACTTGTTTTGAACCCATGACCTAACTAGTCAACTTAAATTGAATCCACGATCTAATAGGTCAACTTGTTCAACATTAGTGAATCCACGACCTATCTAATTGACTTATCCATAATTTATAAATTCATGATCTAACTGGTTAAATTATCAAACTTTAATATGCTAGGGATCAACGTACTTATGCCATCATGACTAATTGATTGTCCTCTACCCAAAGTCAGTTAGTGTCATGTCAATACCCTGACCTTGGACTTCATCACACATGCCCATTATGACTCACAAACATTTGTCCCATACCAAACATTGTGGCTAAACCAGCTAAGTCAAATGAACATGGGACATATCACAGTACTACCCAAATAACAACCTAGAAATGACGTCACATACAACCCCTTGTTACTAGTTCTAACCAAGTCATTTATCCAGACCAATTATATCAGACTACAGTTGCTCTGAGACTTGCTCTGTGCAAGATTTACAACTCAAAAACATTGGGTATATCAATATATTACTCATCTATCCTAATGAATAAAGTCAACATTCTTACCATACTAAGGTCAAATTTACTATTTAACCTTAAGACTTGTTGTGTGCATACCCGCACATCAAGTAGTTTGCTCATCCTTCCCGATG
The DNA here is from genome assembly GCA_028583015.1 of Wollemia nobilis. Classification (NCBI taxonomy): domain Eukaryota; kingdom Viridiplantae; phylum Streptophyta; class Pinopsida; order Araucariales; family Araucariaceae; genus Wollemia; species Wollemia nobilis. Next base: position 25,497 of record JAQPPZ010015972.1, on the reverse strand, counting down.
AGTTAGACCAAGAATTTAGCTGCAATTATAGCTAGCATTCATCACTAAGACTCCAATTCGGGTCCAATAAAAGGATTCACATAATTTATTCCATTTTCACCCAAATTCCAAGTTGGGTTTAATACTGTGACCAAGTCCTTACTTGTAAGGATTACTTCTATCTTTAACTTGGTTTTCAAGTTACATCTTTCCAATTTTATGAGTTCAAAAAGTCTCATAATCATCTTTTTCCAATAAAGCTATGGGTAGCTATACTTCTTTTGCTTTAATCCAATGTTTTAGGCTTTCCATAAAATATCTACCCAACTTAGCTTGGTAAGTCTATTCATAATAACCTAATAGAAGAAGTAACACTTTTAAAGATGTTCCCAACATATTTTATTTAATCAATATTAAACAATTCACGTATGCCATAACATTCTCTTTCAAGAACAAATTAACCAAACTTCAAAGTAACACCCTCTAAGCAAATTAAAAATTACATGGTAAATTCATACTTTCAGACTAAGTTCCTCACTTAAGCAATAGAAGAAATTTCTTTATTATAATCCCCCTTCATTTTCAAAATAAAACTTAGATATAACTCCAAAAATTTATGTGCTAAAACAAATGCACTTTTTCTTAGCACTTCTAGTAAGGTCACAATTCACCTTACTTAAATTCTCATTTCAACCCATTCGAGAATATTAATCGGATATTTCACTTATCTAAGCCCCTATCATAGTTATAATATAATTTTATAGCAAGCTTAATCATTTAGTTTAATAACATAAGTGCTTAGGCTCATTTTTGGAGTCTACTAAACATTAGTTCAATTCCAAAATCACATAGTCTTAAAACTTTAGCTACCAATTTGCCATCACATGATGACGTAAAGCATAATGATTTGGTTGTTTACTTAGTTAACCATTGGGCCCTACTAATTACATATTACATTGGTAGTTCAATCTTTAATTTGGCAAGTTGGGATTCTTTCAAACACAATCTATTTTTCTAAACTCTTCAACGTCCACCATAGTCGGATTCTTACAAAGGGAATTTAGGAAGTCACTATGCCTTTCACTTAACACACGACCAATGAATATTATATCATAATTATGTTTTCCCAATATTTTCCAAGTAATTTAGTGATTAATCTATAAATTTTTAAATCACTAATATCATTTTTCACTCAAAGATAAAATTTAATATCACTAAAGTTCATATAAGGACCACACCGTCATTTAATTCCTTCTCCAGTTGCATATTGTCGCACATAACCCATCCTCATGGGTAATTACTTATAATTGATTCAAAATAAGATTTGAGTTGATTTGTCATTTTGATTGAAAAAAGCACTATTTATTGACAAATACTTTCCATACTTCACATATTATATCATACATCAAGCTTAATTAATATTCCAGTTGCTTGTCATGACCTCAAATAAAAACATTATAGGGCAAGCAACCTCACGTTCACCAATTATCATTAAATTAAAACATAGCTTTGTAGACACCCAAAAGTCACACATTGCTATTTTTGCATATCTAAATGTGAATCCAGACATCCCTAGGATATTTTACACTATTGTAGTCATGCGTAGACACATGTAGACATGCATAGACTTCCATAAGTTCACCATAGTAACGTGCAGACTTCCACAAATGGCTTTTAGGTCCAAAACCCTAATAAGCCATCAAAACTATATTTTATGCATCAAGATACCTTTAGACAGCAACCCGAGATGATGCATAGCCCATTTACACTCAATTGACACCCCCACGGGGTATTAATTGGCAAAATCAATTAAAAGTCAATTATCAAATTCTAATTTAATGTTGAATTCACTTAAGCCCCTTTTTAGGGCAAAATTGGACTAATTAACTCTTAATTCATAATTAGTGTTAATCAAATCCTCCCACATGTGCCAATTTAGGATTTCTTAGGATTTTCTCTTAATCCTCCCCTAAACATGCTTAAGGTTTAATTAGGATTAGCACTAATCCTTCCTCACACATGTGTGAGGATAAGATATTTCCTACTTAGAATAAGATGTTGCCATATAGATTCTATTAACCTAACCCTAGTCAAAATCAAATCTAGATTTAGTCTATCTAACCCCCCGTGCACCTTGCATTTGCCTATAAATAATGGGTTCTAAACCCCTAATTAAGTCTGATTCTAAAATTCAACAAAGTACTATTACTCTACAGAAATGAAAAGCCAATAGCACATAGTCCATTTTTTTAAGCACACAGACATATTCTAACAGCATATAGAGGCACCCTAGCTACCTTAGGATCGATCTATTGAAGGGATTTTGCCAGAAGAGCATCACAACTCAATTCAAAGCTTGCCATATGAATCCGGTCCCACTTAGCAAATCGGGTCGCAAATTGCATCTGTAAGCCCCAAATCACTCCAAATTTAGGAGGTAAGCTCTATTTCAACATATTATTACCTCCTATATATTTTATTGTAATTTATATTATAGTTTTACAGTCATTTTATCTTCCTAAATATGGGGCCTGACTAAGGTAAGCCTCCCAATGTATTAATCCTTTATTACAAGTTTCTTTCAGGTTATGCAATAGATTTGAAGGAAAGGAACACCAACAAACAACAACCCAGTGATGGCCTTCATACATCAAGCCCACCTACACTGAGGAACACTAGAATAAAGCATTATATTGATTGTAACCTTGTTAGGAATAGAGATGGATAAAGGGCATCAAGGCCTTCTTGTAACACATGCTCATTAATATCAATGGAATACAATTTCTTTGTTTAATGCATCATTTATGTTTATGTGTTAAATTATCAAATGCAATTTTCCACCTGTTTCATTCTGGCACACCCGGTGGGACCCCCACAATGGATAGTGCTAGGTTCACTTTTCTTATAAATCTAACATTATCTTCTATTTCTGTGTTTTGCAGGTACCAAAAATGTGTTTCACTAAAGCCTCCAAATCCCTAGGAAGTGCCCTAGACCATAAGATCTCAGATTTGAAGCCTCTGCACCTGATTTGCAACCCACGCTATGATTTAGGTAGAATTTGCGACCCAAATCGTGATTTGAGCACAAACACATCAAAAACCCCCAAATTAGTTGGGGTGATCTTTTCAAGGGCCAAGAAAACCTTCCTTAGCATTAGAATACAGGTATTTTCACTTTTTCTGCCTTTGTTGAAATTTTTTGGAAGTATAAATGCGTTAATTAGTTGAATTACCATTACTAGGCCTAGTTTTGGGGTCGTTGCAAAGTAGTTAAAGCATTAGGGTTTCTAAAATTTTTAGGACCTGCAACTTTCCAACAAGTTCATAAAATTTATTTCTCAAATAAGTTTGCATATGTCCTTGTATCTTGCATGTAGCATAAGCCTACATTGATTTCATTTTACTAATAGCTTTCATTGTTAGAAAAAACTTATACATGTTCAAGTAAATTAGGGTTTCTAATCCCCTCTTCTAATTATGAAATGCCTTTGCATTCTAATAGCAAATTAAGGTTCCTAATCCCTTATTCCTTTGTTTGAAAGAAATTTTTACATTAAAAAGTTTAAATCAGGGTTATAATCCCATTCACTCCACACACTTGGATTGTTTATTTATATGCTTTCGAAAATAGGTTAGTGTGCTTTGGAAAGGCATTTAGGGCTAGAATACTTCTCTTCAAATAATAGTATCTAATAATTTTCTTTTGAAAAGGCCTTAGGATTAGTTTTATTTTGAAAAAGGCAAGTAGTTAGTTTCTTATCTTGTAAGCATCGATAGTAAAACACAAACCCACACACACTCACATGGTATCTTAAACAAGTGGTGAGATTGGACTTCATCCCCAATACATCGCTCTAGACTAGTGTGGATTGAGTTGCACTCTCCATCATCTAGAATGATGTGCAATTTTTCTAGTTTTTCTCCTTTATCCAAGGCTAATTTTTGTGTGTTTAGACTAAAGGTTTTCTGTGTATCTCCATTGATTTTTGTCTCTTCAAGCTTAGGTAAGTTCTTGTTTGAGCACAGTTGGATGTTGCTGCAGTCAATAACATTTCCTGCATGTTTTTTTTTTTTTAATACCAGATTCAGCTACATAGATAGGGGTTGCCTATCCTCTATTATTCAGGCTAATCATAGGTTGGGCTAAAAAAAAAGAAATATTTTTGGTTTGCACAATAAGACAAGAAGTGTACAACTTTAATAGATCAACTACTTGTCAGGTAGGATCACCTCTAATGAGATCAACTATTGTTTGTGTAGGCTAAGAATTGCTAGGTTGTGGTTTAGCGCGATAAAATCCTAACAATATTTAAGTAATAATGGAAAACTCTAGGATCATCATTAAGTTGTAAACTCCTATTTTGATTGTGCAAAAGTTTTTGTGATTTTTTTTTTAATAGATTCAGCTTACATAGACAGGGGTTTCGTGTCCTGTATTATTCATATTGGCCACAGGTTGGGCTGAAGGTGGTGGTTGATTTACTTGCCCTATTTGTTGTTGTTGGGATCTCTCTTTGAGAAGAATTTAGACTAGGCAATAGATTTTGCATCTCTAAGTTATGGAAGTAAATGGCATTCATCAATGATATGCCCCTATGAAAAAATGTTACAGGTAGCTGATATGGCTATTTTGTTTAAGGGATAGTCTTGTATATCTACCATGATATCTTTCCAACACCTAGTACAAATTTGTTTATACTACCCTGATGATATGGATATAAAAATGGTAGTACTAGAAAATGGCTCCTCTAAGAGATCTTATGTTTCTTGATAATGAGGATGATGAATTATTTCAATTTTTATCAAGAATTTCAAACATAAGCAATTTAACCCCCAAGTGTGAATATCACCTCCCTGTGGTTGCTTGTTTTCTAAATGGACTGAAATGCAACTATCAATAATTATTATTTATACCAGCTATTACATTCGATTTAACTCTGAACTTCATAACTTAGCATAATAATAATTATTTGACTACTTTTACCCTCTAACAACACCATGTTCCTCGAAAATAGTGCCAAAATGATGAGTGTCATTGAGTCTCATCATTTAATATCAATGATTTATCAATCCAGGGTGGTGTCCAAGGCTGTCTATGATAGAAGGCTAGGGCAGAGTACAATTTAGGCATTCAGATTTCAAGCATTTATTAGGTGAGACAGATTTGGTTTAGCCTTTTGGTGTCACACTAAACCTAATCTATAGAATGGAAAATTGCAAGAAATAAAAAGTAATTCTAAGTTTAAAAAATTAAAGTTAACTACAATTGCATGAATTGAAATTATTGAATTGAAATTTAATCTACTTTTGTAGAATTGAAATAACATAATTGAAATTGCTAAATTGAAATGTTGCTAAAATGAAATCTTAAATTACACTTGCAAAATTGAAACCTATTTTACTCTTGCATAATGGAAGTGATGCTTGGAAATAAAACACCTGTCAATACCCTGCCACAAAAGGTCATCAAGCTTCTGCTACAGGAATTGACAACAAAATGAAATATGCTGAAAATGAAAAGTTGTTAAAACAAAAAAGCAGGGCAAATATAAAAAGCAAAGGAAAAATTCTTAATATAATTTATCAGCTGACATACACACAAATGTTGTATACAAACATAATAGAAAACATAAATCATATAATACAAAATAAAAACAAGAAAATGAAATCTGGCAAGCAATCTATTAATTTTGCTGCAACAAAATTATAGATTAAAACCTGCCATAAAATCCCTCCTTCTAGATATGAAAGTGGGCCCATAATTCCTGATATAGAAGGAGGTGAAAAGCACTCCTTAACTAATTAGCTCTTAGAACAAAAAATGATAAAATAGCTACACTTTTATTGATGACAGAACATGCTGAAAACTGTTACAGAAAATTGTTGTACAGTCCTAATTGCTACTATTGAAAACTCTCCTCTATTATAATTCCTAACTAGCTCAACAAAGGAGGGAGTTGTATTATTTATATAAATATTTACAACATATCCCATGCTCAAATCAGCCTATGTGCTGCTTTACAGTGATTTACCAATAATTTTGGATCTGAAATAAATACAAATATGGACAGTTTGTGTTGAAGTAGTAGTCATTGGCTCTTAGAAAGCATCTTTAGTTGTGGGAGTACGTGGAAGAAGTCTAGAAATATCTCACATATCTTTCTTCACTTCAGAATATGCCCTTTCTATCTTGCAAATAATTTCCTATTATGCTGCAGTTATTTCTGTGTTTATCCTAGAAGAGGATCAAAATTGATCTTTTCAATGAATGGTGACTTTGGACGACAATGACGACAAATTCAGATGGGAGATATTTTTCTTTAACCTTTTCAACCTTCTTTCCCTTTTCCACTGTCAAAAATAGTCAAAAAGTCAAAAAGCACTTTTCTGTTCTTATTTCGAAGATAAGTGGCTCATTTCGAAGAGACTATTTCTCATTCCGAAGATGTCCGCTCATTTCGAAGATTTTCGAAATGACCAACTGTGTGCTCTTCAAGTTATTTTAGTTGTTTTTATCAGGTGGATTAGCCCTCAGGATTAGATTGTAATAGCCTTCATTCATCTCCATGTGTGAATTCCATGTCTTGCCATTCATTTATAACTTGCTGGAATTTACATGGTAAATTACTGTATTTTCCAATTCTGCTGCACAGTTGTAAAATATTGGCATTTCTTGCAAATTCAAACAAATTAGAACATGGAAAAATTATTCAAATATCAACATGAAGGATTACATCAAGTTGCTTCTGAATTTATACACTTCATTCACCAAGTAACAATGCTGAAATAGTGCAATAGTGCTGCATAATTGTCCCTGCTCTGTTATACCCTATTGCTGCCTATTTAGACCATATGGAAATGCTTCTAAATAGGTCAAATGTCTTATGTAGTCCTTCTGAACTCATTCCATCCATATTATCATGCTTTTATTGACAACTTCAAGGTGTTCCTATAAAGTAACAGCTTGCTGATTTTTATATGGCTGTTTTTTTTTAGATTTTCAAATTTATGTCAGTCCTAAAATTTTGGCTTCAGTGTGGATTTGAAACAAGTTGAAGGGTATGAAAACATTCAAAAACCATTGAGAAGTTAACGGATATCAGCATACCACATTTGGTTAATTGAAATGCATGTTCTTATTTGCTACTTAATCAAGCAAAATCAGTCACAAAATGCTGAAAATAGTCAAAAATAGAGATATAGTATTCCTAACATAAAATCATGTAAACACTTAACAATAGTATATTTTAGTCAACTATTTAGAAATTAACTTATCATATGGTAGTCAAAAATTGTGCAATAATGAGGAATTTTTGGGCCTCATCAACTGCTTGTACCTTTGTACTCACTAGAATATAAGAAGTGAGTGATGGCGGTGTTTGGCCATATAATGCTTTATAAGGAGTCATTTTGATGGATGTATGGTAGGACGTGTTATACCACCATTCTACTAACGAAATACACTTTACCCAATAGAGCAGTTGAGTAGAGATGAAACAACGAAGGTAAGTTTCTAAGCATTTATTAACAACTTCCATCTAGCCATCGGTTTGAGGATGGTAAGCGGTGCTCATATGAAGTTGAGTACCTTGTAATTTGAACAATTTCTTTCAAAAAGTGCTAGTGAACGTTGGATAATGATCACTAATAGTCATTTATGGCATAGCATGTAATTTAAAGATGTTATCAAGGAAATATGGGCTATAGTACTAGCAGTGTAGGGATGAGCCACCAGATAAAAAATGGGTATATTTGGATAAACGGTCTCCTACTATTATTTTTTTGCCTAATTTTGGTAAGCCTTCAATAAAATCCATAGAAATATCTTCCCATGTTTTGGTTGGTATAGGAAGAGGTTGAAGTAATCCTAGAGTAGCAATTGTCTCTCCTTTATGTCTTTGGCAAGTTTCACATGCTTTTACAAATATTTTGATGTAGTTTTTCATACCTACCCAATAAAAAGATCTAGTTGCTCTTTTATATGTTTTTTAAGAATCCTGAGTGTCCGACAGTGGATGAGGTATGTAATTAATGGAGAAGTTTTTCACGATAAGAGGAATTTGGGGTGAGGACCATCCTTCCTTTGTACCTTAATATATTGTCCGTCCAAGTGTATGGAGGTTTGCTATTAGGATTATGTTGGAGTTGTTGAATTAGGGCATGGGTAGTAGGGTCATTAATCCATTCTTCGTATACCTCATCTAGCCATTTGGGGATAAGGGAGGAAAGAGCATGGACTTGAGGCATGTCTTCAAATTTTATAGAGAGTGCATCGGCCGCCATGTTGTCCTTTCCCTTTCTGTATGTAATTTTGTAATCATAGCCAAATAGTTTAGTAACCCACTTTTGTTGTTTTGGGGTATTAGTATGTTGTTCCAAGAAGTATTTTAAGCTATGATGGTTAGTGCGTATAATGAAATGTTGTCCAATAAGGTAAGGTCTCCAATGCTGAATAGCGTGAACAATTGCCAACATTTCTTTTTCATAGGTAGAACGGGCTAGATTCTTTTTAGAAAATGCCTAGCTTGTAAAATCTAGAGGCCTTTCATCTTGCATGAGTACCGCTCCTATTCCTACCCCCGAGGCATCACTTTCAATGATGAATGGTTTAGAAAATTTGGGCATGGCTAAGACAAGAGTGGTACACATGGCATTTTTCAATGTAATGAAAGCTTCATCCACTTGAGATGACCATTTGAAGGCATTTTTCTTAAGTAATGTTGTTAGAGGAGCTGCGATTTTACCATAGTTTTTGAATTTTTTTTGATAATATCTTGTTAATCCAAGAAACCCTCACAGAATTTTTAAGGTTTTTGGAATAGGCCAAATTTTTCACATCCTCAATTTTGCGAGGATCTACCTTAACTCCTTCCTTCGAGACTATGTGCCCTAAGTATTTGATTTCTTGTTTTCCAAAGGAACACTTTGATATTTTTGCATAAAGTTGATTTTCCTTAAAGATTCTTAATGCTTGGCTAATATGGTTCAAATGATCTTTCGATGTTTTGCTGTAGATCAAAATATCATCAAAGAAAACTAAGATAAATGTACGAAGGAAAGGGTGAAATACATTGTTTATTAGACTTTGAAAAGTGGAAGGAGCGTTGGTAAGGCCAAATGACATTACCAAATTTTTCATAGTGCCCTTCATGAGTGCAAAAAGCTATCTTTCGAATATCCTTCTCATTAACTCTAATCTGGTGGTAGCCTGATTGTAAGTCTAATTTAGAAAAATAGGCAGCCCCATGTAGCTCATCTAGTAGTTCATCTATAACTGGAATAGGAAATTTATCCTTGATGGTCATTTTGTTAAGTGCTCTAAAATCGACACATAAATGCCATGACCCATCCTTCTTCCTTACTAATATAACTAGAGAGGAGTAAGAGCTTATGTTAGATCTAATAACCCCTACCATAAGAAGCTCTTGTACTAGATTCTCTATCTCGATCTTTTGCAGATATGGATAAAGATAGGGCCTAATATTAGAGGGTGGATTCCCTGGAAGTAGTTGAATAGAGTGATCATGACTTCATTGTGGAGTTAGTCCTTTTCGTTCATTGAATACTTCTTTATGGTGTTCTAAAATATTTTATAGCTCTAGCACCTCCTTTTCTTTGTGAGTGGATTGGATTGAGAATAATTGGACTACCATTCAGTTTCTTCCTGTGTGGATAATTTTCTCCATTCTATGAGAACTTACGATTTGTGAAGGTCCAAATTTTAATCCTTGGATAGTATAAGTTTGGTTCTTCTCTATGAAATTCAACCATAATTCGTCAAATTCCCATTAAACTATGCCCAATGTTCATAGCCATTGCACTTCTAGTATGATGTCACAACCTCCTAGGGGTAGTACATACATATCTCCTTTCATGTTATAATCCCCCATAGTTTAATATTTCAGTATTTACCTTTACATGCAATTTTTCCTCCATTTCCAATCATCACTTCAAAATTATTACAAGGATATATAAAACAATTAGCTTGTTTAGCCACCCTTGGATCAATAAAATTGTGTGTGCTACCCGAGTCTAGGAGCACAATAAGGTTTTGTTTCTTAAAATTCCCTTTTACCCTCATCGTTTGTGGAGCAAAAAATCCTACAAGGGCATTGAAGGAAACCTTAGGTGTATTTTCCTCTTCACTTTCTGGTGTGTCAGATACTACTTCTACTTCTATCTTAGTTTCTTCTTCAAAGAAATCACCACAATTTGCAACATCTATAATATACAACTTCCATGAGGCGCATTTATTATTTCGATCGAATTTCTCATCACAATGGTAGCAAAGACCTTTAGCTTGTCGTTCCTTCATTTATTTGAAACTAAGGCATTTAATTGGTAGGTTTGGGCTAATTTTAGGAATTGTGTATGAATTTTGTACCCTTCTATTTTGCATGATTTTGGGGTTAGTGTAACTATTTGATGATTTTCCCATGGGTGGTTTCCCCAATCGACGTTGTGCCCTGATTTTATCCTTCGCTAGTTTCACCAATCCTATGGTCTCCATAATATTTGTGGGTCCATACATTTGTACCTATATTCAAATTTCTTCCTTTAATCCACTGATGAAACAATATTGAAAGAAGGAAGCATCTAGACTGATTGTCCAATTCGCCAATCTTTCATATTCAGCTTGATATTCTTTTACCGAAGTGGTTTGACATAATTTTGTGAGAGCTCCTCTGAAATTTTCAAAAGCACTAGGTCCAAACCGCACTAATAGGTTTTCTATAAAGACAAACCAAGTAGGAGTGCCGTTGGTTTTTTCAAACCATTGGTACCATTGGATGACTTCATTCTCTAAGTGAAAGGATGCAATATGCACCTTTTGTCTTTCAAGAATTTGATTCAATGAGAAATATTGCTCTGCCCGATAAATCTAGTTTGTAGGATCATCGCCTTCAAATTTTGGAAAGTCTAACTTGGTAGTTCTAGGGAGGATGGATGTTTGTGGCCCTCCCAATGGTGTTCGGGGTGGTGATCCTCCGCTAGTTTGATTTTTTTGCACTAGTGCCATATTCTGACTGATAGATTCTAGTTTTAAGTTTAATGTGAGTATTGTTTCCTGAAGTTCTTGTGTCTTAGCTATGTTATCCTCTTTGCCTTGGTGAATTTCTTGGAGAAATTTATCCATAGTGATATCTTGTGATCATCTTCCTTTCGCCATTTAGAATTCTAAATCAAATTTCACTTGTCAATATTTTCAAAAATTGATTTACTTGCAAAAAGTTGCAAAAAATTGTTAATTTTTTTTTGGTACTCTTATTTTGAACCCCAAAATTTGTTTCAATTTGGTTTTCAAAATTTTTGGGCTACTTCCCTTTGTAATTTTGCTGTTAACAGTCTGATAGAGCACGACAGAGGAGTAGAGCATGGAGGGCATGAAGCACGAGTTGACATGAAAAATGAGCAGGGCACGGAGGGCTCGAAGCGACAACCGAAGATGACTGGGGCAGATGAGCTGAGAGAGGTGGAACAAAAGGACATGAGGTGACAGAGCGAGTGCAAAGAGGGAAACATAAAGGGGTAAAAAACTCGGTGAGGGAGCAGAGCAACAGAAGGGACATACATGGGTATCGAGGCAAGATAGGACTAACCTTGATGCACAAAGTGCAGGTGGCTAGACGGTGGAGAGGAGCAGTCAAATAGCATGAATTTTGAGATCAAACTGAGTAGCAAGGTGGGGTAGGCGGTTCGCGTGCAATAGGGGGATCAAATGCCTAGTAAGCTAGGAAAATTTATATCTCCCTGATCTTCTATTTATATCACCTTTTGCCTTTTTTCCAAGCAATGTGGGATATTAATTTTACCCCTTTTTAAACATTCGCCTTTAACCGTTGTCGGTAGGAGATTTTCAATCGCCAAAAAATTAAATTTAAAAAAAACCTTTGAATTGCTTTAATTTTATCGTCGATAAGTTTGAAACGTCCCGAAAAAAAAAAGAGCTTGCCCAGATTGAATTTTTCTTTATCTGCAATTAGAAATTTTGTGTTTATATTCTTCTAATGACGCGTCGGATTTTTGCAGGCTCTGGTTTGATTTAGAGCTACCAAATATTTCTTGTGATATGAGTTGGTCTTTTATTTTCTTTTTAATCCTTCACCTTGAGACGTCATCGAAAAATCGTTATAGGGGGGGTCCTTGCTTTGATTTTATGTCAAATTTTTGGTCGCTTGTGTTTCTTGTTTGCTTACCGAATTATTTACCGAGAGAGCAATGCATGGCGATGATAGCGGAGTTCAATGGAGTAAATAACTACCGTTGGTGTCCTGGGGAGGAAAAATTTGAGTTTCCTTAGATCTGATACCAGTTGGTAGGACACCAGAGGAAATATAAGAATTTGCTTGTAAATAAATATCGTTGTTATAAAGAATTGCTTTTTAAATTTTGAGGAAGACCTACAATAGAGAGTATATAATAAATGTTCGATGATGATCTTATTTGCAATCATTTGATTGCATTAAAATACCTACTTTAAAGGTGAGAGTGAAGGGTTGTAACCCTTCAAAATATAATTAATAAATAATTATAATTAGTAGACTATGTTAGGAGGGTCCTAACAAGTTTTTTTTTGCACATTGAAACTTGTGCATTTATTAATTCTACACAAAGTAACTCCTAATCTAATAATATACCCAAGATGGTACATTGACATGTACCTCAATAATGTAATATTGTAACAACCCCAATCTACTCACCTGGTTACACCATAAAGATAAGCCAAACATTTTCTCAAAGATTTTTTTTGTTCAAAGTCATTGTAAAATTCTAAGAATGCTCTTATGATAATAACAATTATGTTTGTGCTTTCATGTTCACAATAAAATATGATTATGCTTTTAGGTTCACAACATAGCAATTATGTTTCACCCAATGAATCAATAGTATTATTTTGAATCAGTACAGGTATATCAAACCACTTTTAGATTCAAGACTATTATAGATAGCAACCTAAGTGGACGAGATTAGCAAAATCCCATAGAGGTGCCATTATGTGGAATCGACTTGTATTATTTATCGACCTCTGGTTCTGGTATGTAGGTCAATCCATGGCTGGGGTTATCCTCTAAGGCCGATAATATATATATATATATATATAGGAACACTTTCTTTCCCCATCCCTTAGCATTAGTGAACCCATGACCTAACCAGTCGACTTGTTTTGAACCCATGACCTAACTAGTCAACTTAAACTGAATCCACGATCTAATAGGTCGACTTGTTCAACATTAGTAAATCCATGACCTATCTAATTGACTTATCCATCATTTATAAATTCATGATCTAACTGGTTAAATTATCAAACTTTAATATGCTAGGGATCAACGTACATATGCCATCATGACTAATTGATTGTCCTCTACCCAAAGTCAGTTAGTGTCATGTCAATACCCTGACCTTGGAATTCATCACACATGCCCATTATGAATCACAAACATTTGATCTATACCAAACATTATGGCTAAACCAGCTAATTTAAATGAACATGGGATATATCACAGTACTACCCAAATAACAACCTAGAACTGACATCGCATACAACCCCTCGTTACTAGTTCTGACCAAGTCATTTATCCAGTCAGACTACAGTTGCTCTGAGACTTGCTCTGTGCAATATTTACACCTCAACAACATTGGGTATATCAATATATTACTCATCTATCCTAATGAATAAAGTCAAAATTCTTACCATAGTAAGGTCAAATTTACTATTTAACCTTAAGACTTGTTGTGTGTATACCCACACATTGAGTAGTTTGCTCATCCTTCCCTATGAGTTAGACCAATAATTTAGTTGCAATTATCGCTAGAATTCATCACTAAGACTCCAATTCGGGTCCAATAAAAATATTCACATTATTTATTCCATTTCCACCCAAATTCCAAGTTAGGTTTAATACTGTGACCAAGTCCTTACTTGTAAGGATTACTTCTATCTTTAACTTGGTTTTCAAGTTACATCTTTCCAAGTCTATGAGTTCAAAAAGTCTCATAATCATCACTTTCCAATAAAGCTATGGGTAGCTATACTTCTTTTGCTTTAATCCAATGTTTCAAGCTTTTCATAAAATATCTACCCAACTTAGCTTGGTAAGTCTATTCATAATAACCTAATAGAAGAAGTAACACTTTTAAAGATGTTCCCAACATATTTTATTTAATCAATATTAAACAATTCATGTATGCCATAACATTCTCTTTCAAGAACAAATTAACCAAACTTCAAAGTAACACCCTCTAAGCAAATTAAAAATTACATGGTAAATTCATACTTTCAGACTAAGTTCCTCACTTAAGCAATAGAAGAAATTTCTTTATTATAATCCCCCTTCATTTTCAAAATAAAACTTAGATATAACTCCAAAAATTTATGTGCTAAAACAAATGCACTTTTTCTTAGCACTTCTAGTAAGGTCACGATTCACCTTACTTAAATTTTCATTTCAACCCATCCGAGAATATTAATCGGATATTTCATTTATCTAAGCCTCTATCATAGTTCTAATATGATTTGGCAGCAAGCTCAATCCTTTAGTTCACTAACAGAAGTGCTTAGGTTCATTTTTGGAGTCTACTAAACATTAGTTCAATTCCAAAATCACATAGTCTTAAAACTTTAGCTACCAATTTGCCATAACATAATGACGTAAAGCATAATGATTTGGTTGTTTTCTTAGTTAACCATTGGGCCCTACTAATTACATATTACATTGGTAGTTCAATCTTTAATTTGGCAAGTTGGGATTCTTTCAAACACAGTCTATTTTTCTAAACTCTTCAACGTCCACCATAGTCGGATTCTTACAAAGGGAATTTAGGAAGTCATTATGCCTTTCACTTAACACACGACCAATGAATATTATATCATAATTATGTTTTCCCAATATTTTCCAAGTAATTTAGTGATTAATCTATAAATTTTTAAATCACTAATATCATTTTTCACTCAAAGATAAAATTTAATATCACTAAAGTTCATATAAGGACCACATTGTCATTTAATTCCTTCTCCAGTTGCATATTGTTGCACATAACCCATCCTCATGGGTAATTACTTATACTTATTTCAAAATAAGATTTGATTTGATTTGTCATTCTGATTGAAAAAAGCACTGTTTATTGACAATTACTTTCCATACTTCACATATTTTATCATATGTCAAGCTTAATTAATATTCCAATTGCTGTCATGACCTCAAATAAAAACATTAAAGGGCAAGCAACCTTACATTCACTAATTATCATTAAATTAAAACATAGCTTTGTAGACACCCAAAAGTCACACATTGCTATTTTTGCATATTTAAATGTGATTCCAGACATCCCTAGGATATTTTAGACTATTGTAGTCATGCATAGACACATGTAGACATGCATAGACTTCCATAAGTTCACCATAGTAACGTGCAGACTTCCACAAATGGCTTTTAGGTCCAAAACCCTAATAAGCCCTCAAAACTATATTTTATGCATCAAGATACCTTCAGAGAGCAACCCGAGATGATGCATAGCCCATTTACACTCAATTGACACCCCCATGGGGTATTAATTGGCAAAATAAATTAAAAGTCAATTATCAAATTCTAATTTAATGTTGACTTCACTTAAGCCCCTTTTTAGGGCAAAATTGGATTAATTAACTCTTAATTCATAATTAGTGTTAATCAAATCCTCCCACATGTGCCAATTTAGGGTTTCTTAGGATTTTATTTTAATCCTCCCCTAAACATGCTTAAGGTTTAATTAGGATTAGCACTAATCCTTCCTCACACATGTGTGAGGATAAGATATTTCCTACTTAGAATGAGATGTTGCCATATAGATTCTATTAACCTAACCCTAGTCAGAATCAAATCTAGATTTAGTCTGTCTAATCCCCCCTGCACCTTGCATTTGCCTATAAATAATGGGTTCTAAACCCCTAATTAAGTTTGATTCTAAAATTCAACAAAGTACTATTACTCTGTAGAAATGAAAAGCCAATAGCACATAGTCCATTTTTTGAAGCACACAGACATATTCTAACAGCATACAGAGGCACCCTAGCTACCTTAGGATCGATCTATCGAAGAGATTTTGCCAGAAGAGCATCACAACTCAATTCACAGCTTGCCATCTGAATCCGGTCCCACTTAGCGAACCGGGTCGCAAATTGCATCTGCAAGCCCCAAATCACTCAAAATTTGGAAGGTAAGCTCTATTTCAACATATTATTACCTCCTATATATTTTATTGTAATTTATAGTACAGTTTTACAGTCATTTTATCTTCCTAAATATGGGGCTTGACTAAGGTAAGCCTCCCAATGTATTAACCCTTTCTTACAAGTTTCTTTCAGGTTATGCAATATATTTGAAGGAAAGGAACACCAAAAAACAACAACCCATTGATGGCCTGCATACATCAAGCCCACCTACACCGAGGGACGCTAGAATAAAGCATTATATTGATTGTAACCTTGTTAGGAATAGAGATGGATAAAGGGCATCAAGGCCTTCTTGTAACACATGCTCATTAATATCAATGGAATACACTTTCTCTATTTAATGCATCATTTATGTTTATGCGTTAAATTATCAAATGCAATTTTCTACCCGTTTCATTCTGGCACGCCCGGTGGGACCCCCACAATGGATAGTGCTAGGTTCACTTTTCTTATAAATCTAACATTATCTTCTATTTCTGTGTTTTGCAGGTACCAAAAATGTGTTTCACTGAAGCCTCCAAAGCCCTAGGAAGTGCCCTAGACCAGAAGATCTTGGATTTGAAGCCTCTGCACCTGATTTGCAACCCACCCTACGATTTAGGTAGAATTTGCGACCCAGATCGTGATTTGAGCACAGACACCTCAAAAACCCCCAAATTGGTTGGGGTGATCTTTTCAGGGGCCAAGAAAACCTCCCTTAGCATTAGAATACAAGTATTTTCACTTTTTCTGTGTTTGTTACAAATTTTTGGAAGTATAAATGCATTAATTAGTTGAATTACCATTACTAGGACTAGTTTTGGGTTCGTTGCAAAGTAGTTAAAGCATTAGGGTTTCTGAAATTTTTAAGACCTACAACTTTCCAACAAGTTCATAAAATTTATTTCTCAAATAAGTTTGCATATGTCCTTGTATCTTGCATGTAGCATAAGCCTACGTTGATTTAATTTTACTAATAGCTTTCATTGTTAGAAAAAAACTATACATGTTCAAGTAAATCAGGGTTTCTAATCCCCTCTTCTAATTCTGAAATGTCTTTGCATTCTAATAGCAAATTAAGGTTCCTAATCCCTTATTCCTTTGTTTGAAAGAAATTTTTACATTAAAAAGTTTAAATCAGGGTTATAATCCCCTTCACTCCACACACTTGGATTGTTTATTTATATGCTTTCGAAAATAGGTTAGTGTGCTTTGGAAAGGCATTTAGGGATAGAATACTTCTCTTTAGGGCTAGGGTTTTACGACCAACTCCTTGGTGTTTTAAATTTCCATGTGATGTGTGGGATTCTTTTTATTTTGCATAAAATAAAGTAAACATGCAGTAAAACTTTCCCTAAGCAAGCAAGTAACTAGAAAATAGAAAACTGAAAGCAAAAAATGACAGAAGGTGTTTAGGACCCCTACCTCTTCTCTGCTGAAATCGACTGGTTCTGAGTTTCTATCCTAAAACTACACAGATAGCTATTCATACCTGGGTGGGACGAATAATAGAACTGTATTCATCATAGGGTGGGATGAATGCCCATTCATCCCTGGATAAGATGAATTCCAACTCTGTATTCGTCACTGACTGGAATGAACAACAGTCCAACATTTGAAAACTTGGTACCTGCAAGCAAAAACAAGCAATTTTTAATCATATTTCTGATCTCAAAAATAGAGGACAAGGTCCCACTGTGATCACCACTAAAAGCACGAGGATACAGAAACAAAAAGGAAAAGTTAAGATGCGATGCAGACGAAACAAAAGATAACGCTAAATCCTATGAATTGAAAGTGTATGAAAGGAGAGAAGCATAAACAAATCAAAACCAAATAGAAAGCCAATATGGAAGATAGCCATTTTTATTAATGTGCTTTAGAACTCGGTTACAATTCACCTCCTCCCTTTTTAGGGGCTAGACGCATTAAATGTGCTCTTGTCACATCAATGGATGCTATTCCTTCTTTCACGTGCCCACATGAAAGTGGGTGAACCAAACATCACCGTCGCTTGCGTTGATTATTCTTGACTCCTTGCTACTCCTCTGATGTTGAGACCCTACATTCAAGGAAACAGGAAATAGTCAGTAGCACCTGTAGATAAAATGAAATATGCAATCCCCATGCCTTCAATTAGTACATGCAAAATATAAATAAAATGATAACTGAAATAGATCCAAATGAACTAAAAATTTAGGGGCATAAAAACATCACTAGGAAGGCACTACAAATGGAACATTCAGAAAATTCACCACATATTCTTATTCGCTTCAGGGCGGGACGATTAGACCTACAACAAAGTGTCAAAAAGCACAGTCCCAAATGTCACATCCGAGAAGCTCCAAATCACCTACAAAGTTGGGGGTTAGCTAAAAGAGGGTATTTTGGGAAGACCCAGAAGGTCAAATTTTCCCAATTTGGCCTCTATCATCAGGAATTTGATGATGCTACCTGCATGTTAGTAAAGGCGGGAAATGATAAAAACATGATAAAAAATGCTCAAAACAATGTGAAATTTGAATCTAAGTAGCATAGAATCAGATACAAGAATAAAAGAAAGGAAATATGCTACATATTTCTAATCGCTCCAGGGCGGGGCGATTAGAACTGCAGTAGTGCAGGGGGCACCGGGGGCAGGACGCCCACCGTTTAGGGCCCGATTTTGGCACTAATACACTTGGGATGGGTCCAAAACCTCTTGTAGGGTGTTGTCGATAAATTTGGTAGGATTTTGTGTCCAAATTTTGGGTTTTGGTTCTGGATTTGCCCTTCTAATAATCACCCAATGACCTCTTCTCCAAAAGAGATCAAGGATGTGAAAGGCACAAATCAAAGAAGATGTGTGGATGTAAAATGACAGCACTTCATTGCTCAAAATGATCCTTCCATATCTCTTTGAGGTGAGAATACTCATAATTTTATAGACCTGACGGTCTCTTTGGATGAGCATGCAGAAGCGCCACTTGACAATCATGCCTTCTCAGGAGGGAGAAGATTCCTCCCTGATTAGGGGCTTCATGACTGCCCCTGTAACTGCCTCTACCGCTCAAAACTACTCACTCAAACTCTCATGAAAGGAAGTAAGAGTTAAGTTACGGGTCTGAGCTATAATTTGTCAAGATTTGACTTTTTGCCAGTTGAACCTGCTATTCCCCCCACCCTAGAGCGAATACTGCTAATCGTCCCTGGGTGGAACGAATACCAATTTGTAATCGTCCTTGGGTGGAATGAGTAGAGAGCAGAGTGCCTGAAAGGTGCTAAATTGACCTCTGACCTTCCAAAACTATTGTGAGAGTGGTTAGGACCATTGTTTAACCTCTGAGGGCTGCCCTAGGGGTTGTGTGTGTCAATGTGATCAATGTTTGCAGTCACGTAATCAGATTGGTGCTGTTTTGGTGTCTACAGGTTGACCAAGCATTTATCAAGAAAAGATAAGTTCAAATTTTAGGGGCATGCCTCTTATAAAGGTAGTAGTATGATCTAAATACTCTTAATGTGTTCTAGATCGACAATAACGATGGTACATCCCAAGAGTCTGGTGGTTTTTCTCACTTCAGGTCAACAATAACAAGGTAATATAAGCTTGTTAGTTGCAGCCCTCTGGTTTGAAATCAAAAATTGACAGTTACTAAAAATAATGTGGATGTAATTAACTCCACTATGTATCAAAAAAATCACTAAAATTTAATAACAAGATTTACAAATACTCATGAATATATATTGCAAGGTTCAAACCACTACATGTGTAATTGTGTGTTAATTCTCTGTTGATAAGTGTAGTTCTCAACCTTACAAGGGGTCCTAGCTAGGAGATGACTAATCAACCAAATGCATCCTTGTAGGGGTTTATCAGTTTATCACACTACCCGATTAAAAAAAATATTGCATACAATAAAGTTAAATGAAGAAGCCTAAGTAGAAAAATGCAGGAAAAATAAAAAGGTGAATAGGTAAAAATTGGATTTTTGAAAATGTTTAACCTTTTTTATTTTTTAGTTACATAAGGGAATAGTTAACATCTCTTCAATTTCTATTACCAGTTAGGGATTTAAATCCTCGGAGTTGTTATTATAAACCCCTACCTCACCTCCTTGGAGTTGTAACTATAAACCTCTATCTCATCTTGTTATTGCGTTTCGAAAGACCACCAATGACTCGATGAGTCGAGATTGAAACGATCATCCACCAATGACTCGATGAGTCGAGATTGAAACGGTCATCGTCAAACTAACAAACACTTAACGAAGTATAAGACTTACCTACAAAGTTTGAACTGAGGACCCAAAACTCATCAATCCACCTAACCTTAAAACTATCTTTTTAAATTTTCTAACTAATAACGTCTGTTTTATTGTTCATGAAAATTTGAATTTTTTATCCATTTTAAACATTTTTAATTGATTTCAAATTATCATTCTAACTTTAACATCATAACATACCCGAGATTATAGCTTACCATCTCTTTAGCCTAATAGTCATTAAAAAACATATTAATAATAACGAGTTATTAATATTTATATAGGGATTTTGGTGAAAATTTTACAATTACCTGATTTTATTTTTCTATATATGATATCAATCATTTGAAAAAGACATTAAAGTTTTTTTTTCCTTCTTTTGGTAATAAAATTTACCATGGTTTATTATTTTCCTTTTTTCCTTCTTTTGGTAATAAAATTTACCATGGTATAATTTTTTCCTTTTGATAATAAAATTGATTATGGAGTCCTTAAGGTAGTAGGATGGTTCGGATTTTAGCTTTTCTTTAAGAGGTTCAAAGTTCAAATTGCGGCATGTGCAAGGTTGTGTGTTAAGTTCCCTATTGATAAGTTTAGCTCTCCCCTTTATGAGAGTTAATGGTAGGATGGGATGCCTAGCCCTAAGTGTCGATAGTAGGGTTTTCTCACACTAACCAAATCCAAAAAAAAAAATATTGATCATGGCATTATATTGTGGAGTAGTGTTTGGATGCTAATTTTTTAATATTATTTTTAAATTTATTTATATATTTAATATGTATAATTAATTATAGTGAAAATAATTTACTTGTTACAGTTATAGTGGATGGATAAATTTAGATTTTTAGATAAATATAATTGGACTCTAATATTTTGGGGGCCAAAATTTTCTCCAAGGCTTCCACCCTAAATCCTTGCATGGAGGGCTATTGAGTCCTCATCCTCCAAATCGAGGTTGTGACCCCAAATTCCATATATTGTATTGAGGTGTTTGGTCTTCTCAGGTGTATGGTTCTTCTAATACAAAGAAATATAACATTCAAGGCATCAATCTAGAGATTGTTGAAGTATGGCTACAAACCTAACAACATTTATTACAAGAAATCTATGTGAATAATCATTGTGGATTTCCAACATGGGCAACAAGGCCACATCTTAAGAAGAACTAGATCTCTTGCAGCATCAAAAACCCACATCTAAAGTCCTCAAGATCACACCCTATCAATACAGAAGGACCCAAGCAAGATTTTTGGAATAGGATTTTAAATTTTGAGAGGGAAATATTTCCTTTTTGGTCTTTAAATATTAATGTTTTCTTTATTGTAAAGGAGGTTGAGTTGTTTTCATGCCTTGTATTTAGCCCTAGGCAATTATTCTCTCAACTTTCCTTTTGTATATCAATATAGACTCGAGCTTTGAGTCGTTATATGTATAGGTCGTCGAGCCTCTCTCAATTTGATATGATTATAATTATGTTTTTAATATGAATACAAGGAGTTATGACTACTCCCAATTTTATCTTGGTCTTTATGTGCATATATCTTACCATGGAGGGTTGTGACTAGTATTTTTCTTGGTTTCTATGGGATATCTTTTGATCTATAATCGTACTCTAATTATGATCATGTTTATTTTAGTTGTATCATATTGATGCATGTGTTCAAAAATCCCATTGGTATGCAAGGTGGAGTTTGTAATATTTGGTACATCATCACCCTTATCTTAGGCTAGTTAGATTTTATTACTTTTTTTTCTCTATCCCTTTCCCTTTGCAAAGACCTAATAGATTAGACTAGTTTAGGAGGAAAATACCAAAGATCACATCTAGACAAGAAGTCAACCTTAGGAAAAAAAACCCAAATGTCATTCGAAGGAGCCACCTCCCACGCTTCCCAAAATTCTTGGACTGGTGCTCCAAGAAAGGCATGGGCATTGGACACATTCAAGAAAGTTGTATTATGAGTGGTCATAATGCTCGAAGTGCAAGGACTATTTTGTGTCCCCAACAGTTCAATTGGTATGCTTAGTGGGACCAAACACTTCAATATAGCTTCATATATGATTCCAATGAGGATCTCAATTTGTTGTTTGTTGAAGCATTGAAATCATTCACCTGGAGAGTCCATTGAAGATGAACATCCAGAAGAAGCCACTTGGAAGGACTCAATCTATCTACTTCTAGAGGACAAACTACATTCACCTGAAAACTCCTCTACAACCAAAAGAACCCAAAGGTACATAAAAGAAACTCATTGTTAGATATTTTAGTACCTTTGCCCCCCAAAAGGAATAAGATCTTAAGGCCCAAGCATGGTCACTCTATCACTCAAATTATCCCTTACCTAGGATGATAAAAACTCGTCGTATCCTTCAAAGGCTCCAACTATGTGGAGAAAGTTATCAATATCCATACTAGAGATCATACCAAAATACATCGATGAAGATCCAAAAACCCCCTTGGAGCACCTATGAGAAATTATTTTTATCTACCAAGTATATAATGTTACGGAGTAGGATGTGGCTCTTAGATTGTTGGTAAATTCACTCTAAGAAAAGGTACATCAATGTTTTGATTCTCTTTTCTCACTTTTAATTATCAATTAGGATCAACTTGTTGTCCTCTCAATGAAGAGGTTTGAAAAGAGAATTACTACAACAAAAAACCAAATCAATTTCTCCTATTAATACTTCCATCGAAAGCCTATGACTCTCATCAAAGAAATTGCTCCTATGCAAAATAACAATGTGGGGGAACCAACTTCATGGTATGGCCCCTCCAAATGAACACACCACTCAGATCTTCTCTCGAGAAAAGTTTTGACCAATCTTGCCCACCTTAAGCAAGGATAAAATGAATGTGATGCTTGATGAACCAACCAACCTAATTGTTTGTGCCCTAACAAGTTGGTCGAAATATGTGATAGATGTTAGAGTATATTACATTATTTGGTACGTCTTAGATTAGGCTTTACTTTATGTAATGAAATAAATGCACAAGTATGCATAATATTCAATAAAATAAATGTGCATAATTGTCCATGTGCACAAGTCCATCGAATAGGGAGATGAAGAGTCTAGAAGTGTGAAGGCCAAGAGTGCTCCATAGGAAGAGTCACATTACATTATATACGCATAGTAATGTGAGGATGTAAGATGACATGACTTGTAATGTCATTACTTGGTACTTTCAGATCTATGGCACCATTTCGATGAGCATTTATTTATAGCATGTTTAGGAATAGATATTAGAGTTATTTCTCTATTTTATACTTTCATAATATTATCGTTATCATATGCATTTGGTTACTATTTTATTTGATATATTTTGGTTTGTTTATCTCAAGTAATAAGCTTCAAAAGCTAACAATGGTATCAAAGCCACAAGGGAGTTTGACAGGAGATAGGGAGAGCTATTGCAAGGATTGGACTTGCATAAATTTTGAAGCTTGCAAAGGAGAAACCAGTGAAGGTGAGGAGATTATCTCTAGAAGGTGAAACCAAAGAAGATTGGAGAATTTATATTCCAAGAACAAATTCATAATAGGAGGATATTTTAGGTCTTGAATTCAGACCTTGATATTGTGGATATTGAGGAGATTAAGAGACCCAAGAAGGAGGTCCTATCAGAGAATTTGGTAGATTAAAGGAGACTGCAAATTGTAGATTGGCTAGAGTCTTTCCACAAGATTGTGAAGACTAGGACTCAGCGCAAAATTCATTCTACTAATTTTGAGGATAACTAGTGAAGTTTATTTATTTTAAAATTTTGGAAATTCTAATATATTTGGTTCTATTATCTAAGTTTTTGGTTGTAAAAAATTAACACCCAAAAGTTGAGAAGCTTTCTTCAATGGATAGAGAAGAATTTCATCTTTGTTGCTTGAAATTCTATGTGCTTTCCTTATACGGGGATTAATTCTTATTGCAAAAAAATTAAAGACTGAAGAGGTCTAAGAAAAGACCCTATTGAATATTGAATATTGAGGAGACTTGAGAAGGAAGTCTCCATTGAAGATTGCAGATAGAAGACTGCAAATTGAAGAAGTTGAAGAGACCAAAAAGAGGTTAGGTTGAAGAACTTCTAGTTTTGGAAGATAGAAGATTGGAGATAGAAGATTACAGATTGAGACTACATATTAGAGATTGAAGAAACCCATGCAGAAGGTTCTCATTACATATTGTATATTGGAGATAGAGAAGACCTAAGAATAGGTCCTATTGCAGATTTGAAGAGTAGTAGAAGACTTCAAATATTTAGGAGATTGAGAGTAGTAGTTTTTGGAGATCCAACAAAGAGATCTCGTTATAGCATTCCCATAGTTGGGAGATTGAGGAGACAAAGAATAAGTCTCATTGAAGCTTCGAGAAGAGAATTTGAAGAGTTGCAAAAGAGGATTTGAAGAGTTTTAGAATTAGAAGACCCGATAGAAGTGGTCTCAAGAGAATTTGGAGAAGAGGAAGAAGGCTAGAGAAAGCCCTACTACATAATTGGAGAATCGGCCATTGAAGGTATTATTGAAGAAATATAGGAGTAGGAGATTGCAAGGAGGAGTAACTTTGCAGAGTTGAAGAAGTATCCAGTGAAGGAGATTTGAAGAAGGTTTGTGACAGGAGATTAGAAGCAAGAAGAAGTTTTTGATAAATAGGTTTTTTAGGATAATTGTCTCCATCCAGCAACAAGCCCAAAAGGAAGAAGTGTTTGGCAAGAAGTTTTGCAAATCTTGGAGAAGGGATTGGAAGATCTCAAGAAATTTAGATTCTTGATAAGGTTGACAACGTAGGATCTCATTTTTGAAGTCAAAATTTGACAAGGATATTGCAAGAGAAGAGAATATTGAAGAGCCCATATTTTTGGGAAATTTAAGGACAACCACAAAAGGTTGACTTGATAGGAGAAGATTGTAGTTTTTGAATCAGAGATTAAAAAAATTGTAGGAGAGCAGATTGAAGGAAGCCTAGAGCTACAATTTGGATAAGAGTTGGGTAAATTTTGGAGTACCCATGAATAGGATATTGAAGAAGTTTTTGACAGTGATAGAAAGCAACATTATGGAGACTTTTGTTGCAGTTTTTGGATAACGAAATA
>JAQPPZ010015971.1:0-65289 GCA_028583015.1 Wollemia nobilis | reverse complement strand
ATAACCTCCTAGTAGTCTCCATACCCAGTTGACCAATGAGGTTCGTAATCATCTGAGCCTGTCTCATCATCATGACCCTCAGCTACTCCATATCAATCCCATGCCTAACCATATCAGTTCGTAGCTACTCCACCTTAACTTCCAATTGACGAACTCTATCTTGTAGTGTCTGTGCCTCATCCTTTGAATCCCCCCTCATGGGGATATCAATAGGAATCTATTGTACTACATCCACAAATAAACTAATGTCAATGGTGTCATCTACATCACCCATAATAGTATCAAAACCTCTCTCTACCTCAGCTCCAGCGACCTATCCCATACCACCATCTACATCCCCGACTACCTGCTCCACCCTCACATATTGGGTGCTCGCTCCACCACCCAAGAAGAATCATGAACACTATAAAGGAACCTCCTCTGCATCGACAGTCACACCCTCAACTTGAGATCTCCTACCCATCCTCTCCACCGATGGAGGTACCCCAATATTAGGTGCCACCCATCGATCAACCATACCCATGCTAGGCACCCAACTCTACCAAGCCCACCATGCATCAAAGGCTAGAGTCATCCCAACATTCCCTATAGCTGGGATATCCATAGGAGGATCTCTCTCTCCAACCCATGGTGGCATGACAGGTCACTCTCCTTTATCACCCTATCACCTAAAGTAAGTCACAGGAACCCTTGGGATATCCTGATATAAACCAAACTACCTCCTCACTCGATCAAACTAAAAGTACTCAGTATGTCGAGTATACCACCCCACCAACCATCTGCCCCACCTGAAGGCCCACAACTGCTCATAATCCTCATCCCAACTCACTCCACCCAACCAGGGTCTCCACCTAATATCCTCAGGAGTAGCATCCTCAAACTTACCTCTCCAAAATAGTGGGTCACCCTCATGTAGCATCTTAATTCCCTGCTCTTCCTCTGTACTCCATCTAAGAGCATAAGGTAAATACTCTTGGCCCTCCCCATGTATAGGGTTAGGCAACAAATATGGCCTCTCAATAGTAATGTGTTCCCATGCCCATACCTACAGTAAATGGATCACACTCAACCCTATCCTCCTGCCTCGAATAGCCTCGTACAACTCTTGATAGACTTGAGCCAACAATGTAGGCACTCAAGCAAATATAACTCTGTGCTCCACCATGTCACTAACCAAGTCTAGCATATTCCAGGTAAACAAAAACCCAAAAATATTAGGTAAAGCATATGTGGAGATCATCATCATTTCCACATACTATCGATATGATATCTTATCTCGTACCCACAACCACTCATAATCTATCTTAGAGATATCAATTTCTCTCCACACTACCCCAAAGAATCTCTCCAACACAGTCTCCTTCCTATTAGCTACGATGGCCCTCATAGGTACTCCCTTAATTGGCAGTCGGTAAATATGATATACATCTTCTAAAGTCACAGTCATTTCCCCAATGGGAAAGTGAAAAGTGTTCCTGTCTGCATCCCACCGCTCACATAATGCAGACACATATGCTCTATTAGTATGGATAATCTTACATTCCCATACACCTTGGAAATATATGTCATCCAACCACTGTAACTCATCCTCCATATTCATCAATGCCTCAAAATCCTCCTTGAATTTCCCCACCCAATGATGGGGCTCAAGCATCTTCACCTGTTCAAAACACAATACAACACACATCAATAATCCACATAATAATCCAATTAATAAAATCAAATCAAATAGCATCAATCAAAATTTGTAAATTAAAGACATTTATTTTGACATGCACTTTGATGTTAGACAATGCACAAAACACATGACAACAAACATCGACATAAAATTCACACATTTGAAAACCCATTTTGACATTTCATGGCAAAAGTTCAAACTGATGTGACAAACAGCATCATTTGGACTCGCAACAGCCCAGTTCAAATTTATAACTACCTATTAATTGACACATACATCAAACATAAGTTAAAATACATCTACAAAAATAAATCACTTTTGGATACCCATTTGCCCACTTAGCGGTAAATGTGTCGACAAAATTCAAAAACAATTCACCAATCTACACAGATCTAACAATCAACTCTGTCATAAATACACCAAAATTGAACACACATCTAGACACACAATCTAAAAAAAATAGTTATATTTTTAGATACCCATTTGCCCACTTAGCGGTGAAAGTTTAAAAAGACGTTGAGTACAGTCTAAATTAGGCTCTCTATAGCTCATTTTTAGTTTAACACTAATCTACACCTTGGCACGCAAATCAAAGGTAGTCCAAATGAAGTCATTCATCAAAACAAATAACATTTTTGGACACCCATTTTGCCCTTCTACGATGAAAGTTTTATCGGTTTTCCAAAATTTCACGCCTAACATGTCAAATCTAACAGTCTAGGTTTGATAAATTACTCCTAAAAGCGACAAATTCTAAACTCACATCAAACGAAGTCAAAAAAATAAAATAGTCACAAAATAGGATACCCATTTCCTACTTTAGCAAAAAAAATACAAAAACATGTTAATGTTAGTACACCGTTACTTCAAAAACTAACAGTCAAACTTCATATCGACTCTACCCATTACCCGGTCAAATTAACGATAAAACAAGTCTAATTTTGAAACGGATCTCATTTTTGGGTACCCATTTGGCTTGTCTACCACTACATGTTCAAATTTCCATTAAAAATTACCAAAATTTTTAAATTGGGATGAAAACCTCCCCCCATCATTCACATTTCCCAAGAAAATTAAAACAAAAACAAAAACAAAGAAAAAGAACACTTATCTGTGGGTCCCTACGCCTGCTGCCAGCTACTTTACGTCCTCTCGTCATTGTCGCTCCCAAATTCATCTCTTTCATTCTCCTCATGTTATTGGATGCTTTCGTAAATCACTTCTCACCATTGTGCAAAGTCAAAATGAGCCCATTCCAAGCAAATTAGGGCTTAAATAGGCATTTATCATCGATTCGCCCCTCAAGGGGTGAAATAAACCCAATTCACCCCCTGGGTGGCGATTTAGGTCAAATTCATCCCCCGGGTGGTGAATTCAGCCAAAACACCCCAAAACACCTCCAAAACCCTAGGAAGGTAGGCATTTGTCCCCTAAAACCCTAGGAACCTTCCAAACTTGTCTTTCAACTTCATTTTCATCCATAATCATCATGTATTGGTATTTATTTATCAATCGCTGCATCATCAATTCATCACACTTCATTCTCCTCATTGATGATTCCTTGTTTGAGGGGGTATTCATATCTAAATTTATATTTGCATGCAACCACAACATCGAAAATCCAAAAGTGCGATTAGCACATTTGTCTACAAAATTTTTGTTGAAGATTATCATACAAAATAATCTCAATCCCAAATAGACATGGGTTACATCATGAGAGTTATGTATTACCATGGAGAATTCAATCTAGCATTCATGTACATCGAGTACACAACGGATGATATATTTTATTAATCCTAGCATAACATTTGGAAATGGACTTCACGACCATGCTGATATGGTCACGAGTTGACGATCCAAATGTTCAATTAACTCAAATGGTTTGACACTTGTTGCCATGTTCTCATCAATCAATCAACAACAAAAATTTAGATAGACTTTTGTCCTATTCATACTTTTGGACCACGTTGATCTAGTCACAAAAGAAAAGTAGTCAAAATTTGTCGTTCTCAAGAAACTGGTATGGCATTGAAAGATGTCATACAAACTCAGCAAAATCACTTTATTGCATTCATAATCATTCATTTTCATTTACTAGCATTGTTTTTATTTCTTTCCTCTTTTCCTTTTCTTTTTCCTTCTCTTCTTGGCTATCCAGTCAATTTTGTATGGTCATGCTTCAAGTGGCTACATACCTTTGATTGGATCCCATTATTTTCCCTTCTCTTCTTGGCTATCTATTCAATGTTGTATGGTCACACTTCGAGTGGCTACATACCTTTTATTGGATCCCATTATTTTCCCTTCTCTTCTTGGCTATCGATCAATATTTTATGGTCATGCTTCGAGTGGCTACATACCTTTGATTGGATCCCATTCTTTTCCCTTATCTTCTTGGATATCCATTCAATGTTGTATGGTCATGCTTTGAGCAGCTACATACCTTTGATTGGATTCCAATATTTTCCCTTCTCTTCTTGGCTATCCAATCAATGTTGTATGGTCACGCTTTGAGCAGCTACATACCTTTGATTGGATCCCATTCTTTTCCTTTCTCTTCTTGGCTATCGAGTCAATATTGTATGGTCATGCTTCGAGTGGCTACATACCTTTGATTGGATCTCATTCTTTTTCCTTCTCTTCTTGGCTATCCAGTAAATTTTGTATGGTCATGCTTCGAGCGACTACATACCGTTGATTGGATCCCATTCTTTTCCCTTCTCTTCTTGGATATCTATTCAATGTTGTATGGTCACACTTCGAGTGACTACATGCCTTTGATTGGATCCCATTCTTTTCCTTCTATCCATATTCCTTATACACAAACCCTTCATATTTTTGTATTAAACTATATTCCACATAGTATAGTACAAAAAGAGGTAAATGTAGACACCCAAAAGTTGTAGACTGCTATACCTACATACTTGTAGATCCTTCTGGACACTTGTATATTTAAATAGGCCATCCTAGGTATCCCTAAGCTATTTTAGACTAGTGCAGACTATTGTAGATCCTCCTAGATATGCGTATATTGTTGTAGTCATGCGTAGATCACCATATATTGGCATAGCATCGTGTAGACTCCCGTATACTACCTCACTAGCTTTTAGGTCCTAAACCCTCATAAGCCTTCCAAATTACATCTGACACACTGAAATATCATTCAATGGTCTATTCATATGCAATTAAGGCCCCCAAGGGATATTAGTTGACCAAAATAATTAATAAGTCAATACCCAAATTCTAATTTAATTTTGACTTCACTTAAGTCACTTTTTAGGGTAAATTTGATTAAAAGAACCCTTAATCTTGATTAGCCTTAATAAAATCCTACCACATCTGTGAAATTAGGGTTTGTTGAGATATTTCTTTAATCATGTTTAAATTGGCTTAAACACCTCCTAATCAGGATTAGCCCTAATCCATCCTCACACATGTGTGAGGATGAGATATTTCTCATAAGGAATGTGATGTTGCCACATAGCATTTCTTAACCAAACCCTAGTCAAAATCAAACCTAGGTTTAGTCTATCTAACCCCCATACACCTTGCCTTTGCCTATAAATAATGGGTCCCAAACCCTCAATTAAGTCTGATTCCCAAATTCAACAAAGCATAGTTACTCTGCTAAAATAGAAAGCCAACATTGAATAGTCACTTCTCAGTGCACACAGTCAGATTTCAATGGTACACTAAGGCACCCCAATTTCCTAGGATTCGACCCACTAGAAGGATTTTAGAGAAAAGCATCATAGCTCAAATCACCCCTTGCCCTGCAAATCCAGCCTTAGTTCACCCCCGGGTGGTGAATTGGGTCTACAGGCCCCAAATCACTCCATATTTGGGTGGTAAGCTCCATTTTGCTATATTATTACTTTCTGCATAGTTTATTTCATGTTTTTTTATGATTTTACAGTCATTTTGTCTTTATAAATATGGGTCTTGACTAAGGCAAGCCACCCAATGTATTGATCCCTTCTTGCAAGTTTCTTTTAGGTTATTCAATAGATTTGAAGGAGAAGAACACCAACAAACAACAACCTAGCAGTGTCCCACATACAAAGAAGCCCACCTACACTGAGGGACATCAGAAGAAAGCATTAGGCCTATAGTGTATTCATGAAAGAAAAAATGGAAATTCGCCCTATTTGTAACCGATATCAAATTTATCATGAATAAAGCACTATATTTCTAAATGAATTGTGTTATTACTTGTTGTTAGATCAAATGTTAACTTCTGGTTGTTTCACTCATATTTCATGTTTACCAGATCAACTGCTAAAAATAGTAAGTACCCTACAAATTTCTTTGAATTATTCCCAAGATCCAAGCATTAAAGATATCCATACTTTGAAACTACCCTTTATGATATTCAATCATTTTCCACTTCTTTAGAGTCTTCTAAGACTAGTACACCCCATAATCAGGTTGATATAGACCAAGAACAAAATGCAACATAGCAGAATTACCCTCATTGGAATACTGCTAGTCTCCTATATTTTCAACATATGCATGATATTCCCTAAGCTACACTAAAATCCATACCCACCTATGATGGTACTGGGATAACTGCATATGAGCATCATTAAAATGTTTTATCTATGGAATTTATCTATGGAATTTATCTATAATATTAGGAAGGAGGATGTCATCGTAAGATTATTAGACCTTTTCTTTAAAGGTAAAGTTCTACATTGGTTCAAAACTCTCAAAAATGGTATTATCAGTTCATGGGATGATTTAGTAGGTCCTTTTGTAGAATAATTTAATGAGTCTATAGATCCATTTTCACTCTTCACCTAGTTCACAAGTTATTGAAATTCGTCCATAGGAGTTAGTATCTAATATTAAGCTTAGGCTTGGTAGAACATGGAAGATGATCCCTAATGAATTTAGGCCAACCACTCCCCTTTCTTACATGTATTATATCAGAGCATTAGATCCTAATATTGGATTGCAAACCCAACAACATGAAGTGACTACATTTCCAAAAATCTATCAAATAGTCATCCATGCTAAGAATATCTTGCTTTTAGTAGGAATATTACCTCCCAAAATGGTTATGCCATATTATCCTAAAATTATACAACATCCTCGTCGATCCATAAATACATCATTCCTTGCTATGGAATTTTTGACATTAGCAACCAAATTTCCTTCAACAACTGCAATACCCCCTCTTAAGCTACCAACTACTATAGTTCCTTTTCCTCCACTTCCATCTCAGGAACCCCAAGATTCTACGTTACTTCTTGACATTCAAAATACCTTAAAAACTATTAAAAACAAGGTCAATACGATGGAAAAGAGAGATGG
Source organism: Wollemia nobilis (assembly GCA_028583015.1). NCBI lineage: Eukaryota > Viridiplantae > Streptophyta > Pinopsida > Araucariales > Araucariaceae > Wollemia > Wollemia nobilis. Next base: position 58,295 of record JAQPPZ010015971.1, on the reverse strand, counting down.
AAATGTCTCTAGTAGAGGATATTTCCCTATGTCAATAGAGACCAAAGATCTAGTACTAATGACAACACAGGACCAAAGGTTAATGCCAATCAAGAAGAGCATGATTTAAATATTAAAACTAGTTTAGTTAGCATCTGGTGTCTAGTTTCTAATGATCTCCATGACCTTGATTCTTGTGTCATGGACTAACATCATGTGCAATAGACCATATAAAAGGTTGAAAGGATCTAAAAGGGAAGGTTCAACATGTTATGGTAGCTTGAATAGGTTATATTTGAATCTAATCCTCCTACACAAGAGTCTGTATCTATCCTGACCAGATCTAAAAAGAAACCATTATAGGTTGATCCATAGAAAATGGGTTCATTTCAAGTTCCCACTCAAAATAAAATAGATCAACCCATGTTGAACAAGGATAATTTTCCAATTCCACAAGCAACTAAAAGGGAAGATCCAATTCATAGAGAGAAAGAGAAATATATAATTATACCAAAGCAAAGTGACAAGGAAAATATAAAGAACAATCAAGCTCTAAGGAGGAGGCAAGGGAGAGATTTAAATATCCTTCTATCACCAAGAGATAATTACACAAAAATATAAGAGAAAATTTGGTGAATCAAACAGGAAAGAAGAGTTTTCCCCTTTATAAAAACTTGAGTTTAATGTTATGGAATAACTAAAAAGGACCCCATCTAGGGTAAGTCTCTATGACACACTCTTCCTTCCTAGCCAAATTGATTTACTAAAAGCTTCTGTGAATAAGAATTCTCAAGGAAAGGAAACTACTACTATGTTTAATTTGGCTCATGACCAAGAGAAAATGTCTCCCATAGCCCAAAAGAATAAACCTTAACCATTTTATATTTCCCTTAGAATAGAAGTGTGTATAGTACATAATTGCATGATATATTCTAGGGCTTCCACTATTGTCATGCCTAAGGTAGTTTGTGATCAAATAGGAATGGAGTACATATGTTTGTACCTATGAGTTACACAACTTGATGGAAAATTGGTTAAAACTATGGGAGTTATAAAATATGTGTCGATAAAATTACATAGGGCTCCAAAGATCACTATTTTACAAGAAATTATGGTGGTGGACCTTGAGCCTTATTTTGGTTTGTTTTTCCAAATAATTTAGTACCAATATAGGGGGTTACATGTATTTATACTACTCTAGTATGATGATCCCTTACAAAGATAAAAGGATAAGAATAAACCCTAAAAATACTGTGGCTTATCATATTGACAAAATAGAGGAAGATATGTATAATCATTTTGTAATGGAAGAACTATAGTTAGTGGAACTCCTTAAATATTTAGAAGTTTAAGATCAATTACCATTTAGAGAGGTCCTTGATCTACTTTAAACAAGAATAGGAACATATATCATCTCATATGAAGCAGAGAAAAAAACACTTTCCATTTCCAACCAGTCATTAAGAGAATATAATAAAACAATAATGCATTTTTATGGATCAAGATGCAAGAATGGGGCTGCAGTAGGAGTAGTTTTAAAATCACATTTAGAAGGGGTTAATTTTTTTCCCATAGACTCACTTGGTCTTGCACCAAAAATAACACTGAGTATGAAGCCTTATGTCTAGGACTGATGCAAGTGGAAAATATGGGCATGGTTGTGAACCAAGTTATAGAAAGATGCAACAACAAGCACCACTACTTGAAGACTTATAGAAACAAGGCCTAGGACTTGATGGAATATTTTTATACCTTAAAATTACATGTTATTCCAAGGTATCAACATATTTTGGGCCTAGGACTTGATTGAATCTTTGGATGCCTTAAACTTACATGCTATTCCAAGGTAGCTAAATTTGTTGGTAGAAACTTTAGCTATCAAGGGATCTAATTTTTCTCCATCTATAGATTACAGGTCAGCTCAGAATAAAAGGGTTAAGCTTATTTTTAGATCATAGATACTAGATAGATAGATATACTGATAAGTGTTTGAAAATGATGAACAAATTATTGATTTTCTAATTAAAGAAGCCAATTGTTCTAGTTCACAGGGTGATATAGCTCAAGAGATGGATCAACAAGAGAATTTACAATTGAATAATAATCACATACCTAAGGGATTGATTACCTTAGAAATCCTTTTTGATAATGAATATGGTAAAAAACTAAAGCATATGAAAATAAATGATAAGATCTATAAAGATATAGAAGTATAAAATGGGAAAAGGTTAAATATTGGTATTCAATGCACCTTAAGTGAGGCTTAAGGATTCAAATATCTATGTATTAGATACTAGGAAATAATAGCTTGGACCTATGATGATTTGAAATTCTATGCTAAGAGCATAATTCAACACACTATTGAGCTAGTGTTTGATGCCAAGCCATTTAAGCAAAAATAGAGACCCATAAATCCTAAAATTGAAGCAATCATGAAGAAGAATTTTCTTAAACTATTAAAAGCAATTTTTATTTATCTAGTTAAGCACTTCACATGGGTTGCCAATCTTGTCCCAGTAAGAAATAAGAATGGGGATATCCATCTCTACGTAGATTTTAGAAACCTGAACCAAGCATCTCTTAAGGACCATTACCCCATACCATAGATTAATTAGATTTTGCAAATGGTAGTTAGGGAAAAAAAATTCTCTCTATTAGATGGTTTCTCTAGATATAATAATTTTGGTAAATTGGTCATTAAATCTTTCTACAGTGGGGTTTTCGTCTTGGTTTTTGTTGATCTTGATTTGAATGATTGTGTTTCATAGGACTTACTATCTAGAGCAATTTTATTCCGGAGTTTGGCATTCTCTTCCAGTCCACTTTGGATGGGGAGTTGCTAGGACATGTGGTATTAATCAGGATGTCTATGTTCCTTGTTAAAGCTCTATAATATTTCTTTGGATAAGTCAATTTTGTGAAGCCATTTTCAAAATTGCTCAAGAAAAATGCTAATTTCAAATGTATCGATAAAAGGAAACAAGATTTTGAATAGATCAAACAAACCATTGCTAATGCTCTAGTGTTTGTTAACCCTAATTTGATAAACAATTTATCTAATATATTTATGGATCTGAAAATAGTTATGTTGTTGTACTAACTCATAAAGATGATGCAAGCAACAAACACCCCATATTCTTTTGGAGTCAAACTCTCCATAAAATACTAGATGAAATAAAATTTCATAGAGATACAAGTGTTTAAAATCATGAAATTACTAAAAAAATTTAGGCAATATATGTCTTATAGTAAAACTTTGGTATATGTAGTCCACCCTGATGTCAAAACTTTTTATCCTATAAAGTGAGCTTGGTGAAAAAAGTGTGGGATGAATTACAAAGATTCAATAACTTGAACATAGAAATCCATCCCACCAAGTTGGTAAGAGGAAGAGCACTATGTGAAGAATTAGTTGGTAAAGCAAACATGGAGGAGGTAGCCTATTAGATTCCAGAATCAGAGCAAAATAATAACACTCTCTTAGAAGGATTAGACTAGATTGATTGGCTCATAAACTATTTTTAGATAGGGATATATCCTCAGAATCTTAATGCTTAACAGAGAAGGAGATAAAGGCTATAATCCCTAAACTATATTTAATTTCCTAAAGTATTATATAGAAATAACCTAGATGGGGTCCTTTTAAGATGTATAAAGGAAGACCAAAAACAAAATATCTTGAAAGAATTCCATGAGGGGTTATCAAGAGGTCATTACTTAGTCAGGACTACCACATTAAAAATTATAAGGGCTGGTTATTACTAGCCTACTATTTTCTTGGATGCCTTCAAAATTATTAGGTCATGTGAAAAATATTAGAGGTATGTAGGGAGGAATAGAAATGCAACATTATATCTTCAACCAATTCAAGTAGAGCAACCATTTTAGTAGTGGGGTCTAGACTTTGTAGGGAAGATAAATCCTAATTCCTCAATAGACCACTGATACATCTTAACAACCACTGATTATTTCACCATATCAGTTGAGGTAATCCTAACCAAGAGGTCTGATCAAGATGTAGTCATTGAATTTATTGAAAGCTTGATCACCAAGTTTGACATCCCTAAATATTTGGTAAGTGATAATGGCCCATCATTTATAGGGGTAAGGTATATTGATTTTACCAACAAGTATAAAATTTATTTGAAAAAAATTTCTAACTATTATCCATAGGGGAATGGCTTAAAAGAATCAACCAAAAAAAAATTACTTATAATTATGAAGAGGTCTTTAGAAGATAAAAAAATAAGCTGGTATTTTCTTATTAACCAAGTCTTGTGGGCAGATAGAATCACCATGAAATAGTCAATAGGCACATCTCCATATGCTCTAGTGTATGGAAAAGAGAGTGTGCTTCCTACACACTTGGAGATAGCTACCCTAAATTTTATTTAGTTGTTATGATTTTAATAATGAAGATCCTATAAACAAAAGGCTAATTTAGTTGTTGTAAGTAGAATAATAGAGGGATGAAGCCTATAAATAGTTTTAAAATAACTTGGCATATACAAAGAGTTGGTTTGACAAAAAAGTCACCTACAAGAAATTTAGAGTTGGAGATTCTGTCTTAAAATGGAATGTAGAGAAAGCTAAGCTAGGAAAACACCAAAAATTTGATGCATTTTGGAAAGGCCCATTTGAAATAGTTGCAATTAAACAAAATAATGCCTTCTAAATTCAAGATCAAAGTGATAATTTGTAGCTAATCCCAGTTAATGGGTATCATCTTAAGCTCTATTTCAAGTAAAATTCATCACTTTGTATTATATGTATTATACCTTGTAAATATTTTTGGTTTTGCACTTTGTTTTGATAAGAAGAAGAGAACAAAATTTTAAAAAGAGAAATTACTCATGGTTGTGAGTTTTTCCCATGGTCTTGAGCCAAAGCCTATTGGCAAGACAGTCTCGAGATACGATAAATAAAGAGTTGACTTAAATTTTGGTGGTCACAAGAATATTAAGAGGTCACCGTACCGCATGAAAAACTTAGCAGAACTTCACTTTAAAAGAAAGAAGAAGCACAATTGCAAAAAACTAATTTGGTAGTGCCTCACTTTACTAAATATCCCCTAGTCATGATTCTCCCATAAATCAACCTAAGAATGAGAAAGAGTTATACTCAAATTCAAAAGTAGTAACACGTGTCAAGGTGAGAGTGAGAATTACTTCCAAGATGTTGTAAGAAAAGTCAATGATACAATCATGACCTAGAATAAAAGGGGGTAGATGAGAGAAAACATCAAAAAAAGGGTATCCCAATGCATATCACCATCAAGCTTAGGTGCCATCATGGTTAGCTCTCATATTTATTTCTATATATGTGATTTTGTGCATCCTTTCCCTGAATTGATTTTTGCAATAGTGATAAATTACAACCTTAATCATAGAATACTACAAAATACTAAGGGTAAGACCCTAATGCATCTCAATGTGAAGGTTTTCAATAATGCTTTTGCCCTAGCCATAAAACCAAGTGTAAGGGAAAATATATTCACCCAAAAAGACCAAGCCATCTACTATTCACTTAATAAACATGCAAAGGGGGAAAAATATTTCTTGAAATGGTTATCTAGCTAGTTGAAAAGGAAATTGAGCAGCAATGCTTTACCATCAACCCTTATTAAGCTCAAAGAATTTATGAATCCTGAGATTTATTCGATGTTGACCATAATAGAAGGTTTTTCCATTAATAGAAGCATCTATAATTGGCCAATAGCCATTGCTCACTATATTTTAAACCCTAGGAACTACAACCTAGCTCAAATGAATAATAACCCAAGATTATTAAACTGGCCCAAATACCTAGCCAATATGATTCATGAGAACCTTCAAAAATGCATAAATATGAAGATAAAGTGTTCTTTAGGTGTTGCTCCCATTTGGTTTGGATTTTTCTTTATTCTATTTATGAGAAGATGCCATGGATAGAAGTTAAAATCAGGGACCAATATGGAGCTTACCTTCCTATCTATGCATGGACTAGCATGCTTGGTAAATATGAGTCCTCTTATGATTTTAATAGAGAATTCCTAGGACCTAATTTGGAGATTATTATTGGTCGAATGCCTAGATTTACCTCCTTGGTAGTAAAAACATTAAAGACTAAAGGGGTAGAGGAAGGCGATTGGTACATCTTAACAGAGGTGATAATGATTCGTTTGTATGGATTTATAGAGAAGCCATTTTTGTTACCACTTAATGTCATAGATAGATTTTTTTTTTAGGAATATTATCATCAAATAGATTACATAAACATAATTTTTGGCACAGATTAAGATAGGAAAGGTACTTGCATCTACTCCTTTTATAAAGGAGAAATCAGTGTGAATAAAAAGTAGTATAAGAGCATTACAATATACATGAAAAAATTAGGATTGGTAGAGCTCCCAAAAATATGGAAGTATGATCCATATCTTAAGTTCACAACCAAACTGATGAATCTTAGTAAAGGAAAGGCTCCAAAATTTGAAAGGACTCTCAAGCCTCATATTGAAAATTTAAAAAATAATAAGGAATATTCTGATGTACAAGGTGTTGGGGCATCTTTTTTCTTCTATTCCTTTTTACTCCTCTGATGTACAAGGCATTGGGGCACCTTCCAAATACCCTGTTCTTAATAAAATTATTAATTTACCAAAAAAAATAAGGAATATTCTAAGTTAGAATGGGATGTCGATCATATGGAGGCTTTACCCTTTGGAGAGACTTCTATGGCCATGTTATAGATTACACCCCTGAGAAGGATAAAGAACATGTCTATAAGTTGGTAAAAGTCCAACTCTTGATAAAGAAAGAGGAATAGGACATTGATAAAATGTTTGAATGGTGGAGAATGTGAAGAATACAAGATTATACTGAGAGGGGGGATGAACAGTATAGCGCCATATTTTTATTTCTTTCCAAACCAATATCAATTAATATTCTTAATTTCAATAACCAAATATAGTAGTGTGCATTAATAACTCAGATAACAATAGTAAACAAGAGAACAAGTCACCACACATTCTTGAGACACAAGATTTAACGTGGTTCCTCCAATGTGGGGTACTCCACAAGATAATATCCTTATAATATTTCATACATAAATAAGGATTCTTATCCAATACAATTATTACTTTGATCTTCTCAAAGCTAGACAATAACAAGCTCACACAGAACTTGTCCAACTATGCATAACAAGCTCACACATAACTTGTCCAAAAATGCTCAACAAGCTCACATAGAACTCGTCCAAATTTCTTTGATCTTCTCAAAGCTAGGCAATACATTGATCTACTCAGGTAGGTAATCCACTTATCTGTTCAACTAGGCAACACACTGATATACTCAGGTAGGCAATCCACTGATCTGCTTAGCTAGGCAACAAACTGATTTTCTCAAGTAGGTAATCCACTAATATGCTTAGCTAGGCAATACACTGATCTACTCAGGTAGGCAATCCACTGATCCACTTAGCTAGGCAACACCTTGATCTTCTCAACTAGGCAACACCCTGATCTGCTCAGGTGGGCAATCCACTACTTTAGCAAGCTCACCAAGAACTTTCTCAAATTTGCTCCAACAAGCTCACCAAGAACTTGTCCAAATATGCTCTAGCAAGTTCACCAAGAACTTACTCAAATATTCTCCAAAAATCTCACACAAAATTTTTCCACATTTGCTCTAGCAAGTTCACCAAGAACTTACTCAAATATGCTCTAGTAAGCTCACTAAAAACTTGCTCAAATCTGCTCCAACAAGCTCACCAAGAACTTGTCCAAATCTGCTCTAGCAAATTCACCAAGAAATTTTTGAAATTTGCTCTAGAAATTTCACCAAGAAATTACTCAAATATTCTCCATAGGCTTACTCAGAACCTCATCAAAATTTGTCCCAAATCTATCCACAATTCTATTTAAAATTGTCCACAAAGTTGTCCCAAAAATTTTCCATAAAGCCTTCTAAAAGGCTTAATCAATCCCACAAATCTATCCAGAAATCTATCCCAAAGGCCTTATCAAAGGCTCAATCAATCATATAAAAAAAACCACAAATCTATTCAAAAATCTATCCCAAAGGCCTTCTTAAAGGCTCAATCAATCATGCTCAAGTAGTACTCAAATCTCATCCATAAATCTATGAAGGCAGGGCTCAAAGACGAACTCAATAATGAATGGTAATGCACTCTAAAATGGATGACAACAATGATCCACAATGATATCAACTCAACTATAGTCTTATAGAACCATAAAGAGAATTGTTAGAGATATGTTCCAAACTCAATCTCAACTCAAATCAATCTCAACTCATCAATCTCATAGAAGCATAAAGAGAGTTTCTAGAGACTCAATATGTTCTATACTCAAATCCCAATCTCAACTCAAATCATAATTATAGAATAGTTTGTTTCATGGAACTTGAACAATCACACCACTCAATTACTTGACTAGGCTCAATCAACTCAACTCAACCAATCACCACAAGGGATAAGTCTTTCTCACAAAACCCTAGTCCAAGCATGTATCAACCAACTCAAATGTTTCCAACAATGCTCAACCACAAACCTCACATACCAATGATATGTTCTTTACAAGTTTTTTACATAACCAATGGGCTTCAACAACTATGCTTATAAAACAAGGTTTAAACACAATTCTTAAACCAGAAAACCTTGAAGCATTCAACCAACAACTTTCAAAAAGGAAACCACAATCAATCCTTTTCACTCCAATGATATTTCAAAAATCAACCACCATAAAAATCAATAGGAGAATGTGCCCATACCTTTTATGAAGCCAAGAAATTGTCCATAAAATTTGCCACACTAAACACAACTTTTTTTTCCAATCTCAATAAGGGTTAGTGGACTTCAAATAATAATTACAATATAAAGCATAACTCAATTTACACATTTTTACTCCAACTTAATAAACACATCCACCAAAGTCCTTTTAATAAAAACCCTTATCAAAAATAATAATCAATAAACCTCTCAAAAATTATTTTATAACAACTCCTTATTTCTCCTAAATCTTAATTCTCAATTTCATGAACATCAAATTAAATCAAAAAATCATCCACCTTTGAAATAATAATCATAGCCCTTATAAAAACAAAGTTTAATTAAAAACTTTAATTATTCTTAACCACCTTATAACTCCATCTTAGGGCTTACAAAAATTAATTAGAGAAAAAACGTATTTACCTCCTCAAGGGGATTCGAACCCCCGACTTGCCCACACCGTGAGTGCCTTAGCTGCAGCTAAGTTTGCCACATGAGCTAGCCACTCATTCGAAATGGAAAGGCACAACGTGCCTTAAAACATTTCCTCCCTTTCCGTATCAAAAGTGCTTCGAGTGATTTTCTTAAGGGGATTTAAAACCTTGACATTTGTGCTACACACACCTTAGCCAAAAGCCAACTTCCAATGCGCCATTCTACCCACGATGACTTTGGACTTTGACTAGCCTTCATTTATTCGCTGCTTCTGCTTTCTAAAAGATTTTTTGCACGAGCTCAATTCTAATGCTTAGCCAAAGATTATTAACCATGAGCTCAAATTTGTTTATGAACCTTAGGTATCCCATTTATATAGCCTCCTTATTATTTTTGATGACATCGGTAGAAATCTTGCATATTTAATTTTAAATTTTAATTTTAATTTTAAATAATTAAAATTTAAACAAAATATTAAAAATTAAATATCTCCATCATTGGGGCACATTTTTTGACGAAACGAAAGGCCAACTTGGGTTTTAAGAAAAACCCAATTCAAATATGCCATCCATGGTTTTAAATAAAACCTTTTATTTTGCCTACCTTGGTTTTCACAAAAACCCTATATTTATCTATGCTCTCCAAAATATCATTTGGCCACCAAAACTCAATGTGATCCATGTGACATCAATGAAAACATAAAATAACTAAAATTACCAACAATCTCCCCCTTTGTCATTGATGGCAACACCTCTAATGCAAAAATCATAATCACTGCAAAAACCATCTTTGAGAATCAAAGCTGCTCCCCCTGACTCAATACTCTCTATGGAGGATGCTACCCCTAACTCAATGCTCTCTTTGGAGGCTGCTCCCCCTAACTCAATGCTCTCCCCCTTACTCAAATATATCCCCCTTTGACATCAATGGCAAAAGGGATACCTATGGGGCTAAAATATATGACTCTTAAGCATAGCCCCCTCACCACCTTCTCTCTTGAGGTGATTAATTTTGGGGTGGGAGTACTTTTACTCCCATATTACATTGTTTCTTTCCTCTATAAACTTCCTTCCATGTTTTTCTGATATCCTTCTCTTGATGAATTACATGATATTCTTGTCTTGAACCTGTTTGACCTTCTTGCCTTGAACATATTTGGAATTGAGTCCTACACCATTTTGCAATATACCCAAAGTTATTGGCATTAAAACACCTGATATTGTAGCCTTTGGATTGTGCCCATATCCTAAAATATTTCTTGAAATAATTTTGATATCCATTCCTTTCCTGAACCTTGCATTGTGAAGCTCTGTTTTCATGACCATTATAACCATGACTTCTGAATTGTATAGCTCTAAAACCAAAATTATGTTGCTCGTTTTCTTTTCACTAAGAAGCTCTATGACCAACCTTGATACATGAGAAGCAATGTCCCTGAAAACCATACCTTCTTCCTTTGATGTTCCTTCTATCAAAATAAAACTTCTTTGATCCATAGACCCTACAGTGTATAGCCCTGTGTCCAAATCCATTACAAGAAAAAAAATGTCCTTGAAAAGCCCTTTGTTCATGCCTTTGGTTCCTCATACCTTTCTTGACCATTATCCTTATGATCATTTTCAACTTGTGCATTGCATTCTTGAACCTTCTTTATAGTATCTAAATCCTCTTCCTTAGTTTCTTCATTGTTTTTCTCTTCAAGTATTTCTTTTCCTTTTGAACTTGATTCATCTATCTTAAAACAAGAACCAAACTGAATATTTGGATCCATAGGAACTTTGGAACTTTCCTCACAAATCTTAGGTGCTTTCTTGCTTTCATATTTTAGAACTTCCTTTCCTTTTGAGTGTGACTTTTCTTGGAAATAAGATACAACCTTAGAATATGTTTCCACTCCTTTTTGAATTTTTCATCTAATGTGTCATGTCTTACCATTATTACTCTTAGTTCTTAATTCAATCTTTTCTCTATCCTTTTTGCATCTTGAAGCTCATTTATTAGATCACTGATTGTCTGAAGTAGTTCTTATCTAATTTTGACATTTGTTCGAATCTTGTTTTCAATATTCTTGATTTCTTTTTTAGCCTTTTGACTTCTGATTTTTATTTTCTTGGCTCATCCTCTTATTTTTCTATTACCAAAAGTGAGACCTCTTCACTTTCATAGAGATAATTATCATCTTCTATAGCAAACAAACTCTTATGATTTCTTTGACCATGCATGTTTCCTTTATGTGTCATCTCATTTTTACTATCACTGAAGCCATTGCAATATCTTGATCTATGATCTCTTTGAACACACACAAAGCAATTTTCGCTTTCACCTTCTATTCTTAGGAATAGATATTATTCATTTTAATCATTTGAATTATCTCTATCACTGTAATCTGAGCTATCACTTGCTTCTACAATGTAGTAATATTTCTTTGCGTTACAAAAAATCTTCTTCTCGTACCTGTTTTGCTTGAATCTTTCATCTTTATCATGCTTATGATTTCCATATTCTTTTCTTTTGTGACCCTATTTTTCATCATCATTGTTTCCTTCATGTGGACACTTGTGTGCATAGTGACCAAAATCACCACACTTGTAGCATCTAACTTTCCTCATATCCCTAAAATTCCTTGAGTCCTTATTTGTAGATGATCCATTCTGTGAAGCCATCTGTGTTCTTGTAGAATATGCCCTCAAGTTGTTAGCATTTTTGAAGGAACCCAATCTAATACCAATTGAAGAACATAAGCTTATACTGAGAGGGGAGGGGTGAACAGTAAAGCGCCCTATTTTAATTACTTTCCAAACCAATATCAATTAATATCCTTAATTGCAATAACTAAATATAGCAGTGTGCATTAATAACTCAGATAGCAATAGTAAGCAAGAGCACAAGTCACCACACACAATTGAGACATAAGATTTAACGTGGTTCCCCCAATGTGGGGTACTCCACAAGATAATCTCCTTATAATATTTCACATAGAAATAATGATCCTTATCCAATACAATGATTACTTTGATCCGCTCAAATCTAGGCAATAACAATCTCACATAGAACTTATCCAACTCTGCATAACAAGCTCATACAGAACTTATCCAAAACTGCTCAATAAGCTCACATAGAACTTGTCCAAATTTCTTTGATCTACTTAAAGCTAGGCAATACACTGATCTACTCAGGTAGGCAATCCACTAATTTAGCTTAGCTAGGCAACAAACTGATCTTCTTAGGTAGGCAATACACTGATCTACTCAACTAGGCAATACATTGATCTGCTTAGGTAGGTAATCCATTGATCTGCTTAGCTAGGCAATACACTAATCTGCTCAGGTAGGCAATCCACTTATCTACTCAGCTAGGCAACACCCTGATCTCCTCTGGTAGGCAACACCCTGATCTGCTCAGGTAGGCAATCCACTTCTTTAGCAAGCTTACTCAGAACTTGCTCAAATTTGCTCCAACAAGCTCACCAAGAACTTGTCCAAATATGCTCTAGCAAGTTCACCAAGAACTTACTCAAATATGCTCCAACAAGCTCACACAGAACTTTTCCAAATCTACTCTAGCAAGTTCACCAAGAACTTACTCAAATCTACTCTAGCAAGCTCACTAAGAACTTGCTCAAATCTGATCCAACAAGCTCACCAAGAACTTGTCCAAATATTCTCTAGCAAGTTCACCAAGAACTTTTCCAAAGCTGCTCTAGCAAGTTCACTAAGAACTTACTCAAATATGCTCCATAGGTTCACTCAGAACATCATCAAAATCTATCCCAAATATGTCCACAAATATGTCTAAAACTATCCACAAAGTTGTCCCAAAAACTATCCACAAAGCCTTCTCAAAGGCTCAATCAATCATACACAAACTGCCACAAATCTATCCAAAAATCTATCCCAAAGGCCTTCTCAAAGGCTCAATCAATCATACACAAACTGCCACAAATTTGTCCAAAAATCTATCCCAAAGGCCTTCTCAAAGGCTCAATCAATCATGCTCAAGTAGTACTCAAATCTCATCCACAAATCTATGAAGGCAAGGCTTAAATATGAACTCAACAATGAATGTCAATGCACTCTACAATGGATGACAACAATGATCCACAATGATCTCAACTCAACTCAAGTCTTATAGAACCATAAAGAGAATTGTTAGAGACTCAATATGTTCCAAACTCAATCTCAACTCAAATAAATCTCAACTCATCAATCTCATAGAAGCATAAAGAGAATTGTTAGAGACTCAATATGTTCTATACTCAAATCCCAATATCAACTCAAATCAGAATTATAGAATAGTTTGTTTCATGGAACTTGAACAATCACACCACTCAATTACTTGACTAGGCTCAATAAACTCAACTCAAACAATCACCAAAAGGGAAAAGTATTTCTCACAAAACCCTAGTCCAATAATGTATCAACAAACTCAAATGTTTCCAACAATGCTCAACCACAAACCTCACATAACAATGATACTCATGTTCTTTTCAAGTTCTTTACATAACCAATGGGCTTCAACAACTATGCTTATAAAACAAGGTTTAAACACAATTCTTAAACTAGAAAACCTTGAATCATTCTACCAACCACTTTTGAAAAGGAAACCACAATCAATCCTTTTCACTTCAATGATATTTCATAAATCGACCACCATAAACAATCAATAGGAGAATGTGCCCATACCTTTTATGAAGCCAAGAAGTTGTCCAAAAAATCTGCCACACTAAACACAACTTTCCTTTCCAATCTCAATAAGGGTTAGTGGACTTCAAATAATAATTACAAGATAAAGCATAACTCAATTTACACCTTTTTACTCCAACTTAATAAACACATCCACCAAAGTCCTTTTAATAAAAACCCTTATAAAAAGTAATAATCAATGAATCTCTCAAAAATTATTTTATAACAACTCCTTATTTCTCCTAAATCTTAATTCTCAATTTCATGAACATCAAATTAAATCAACAACTCATCCACCTTTGAAATAATAATCACAGCCCTTATAAAAACAAAGTTTAATTAAAAACTTTAATTATTCCTAACCACCTTATAACTCCAACTTAGGGCTTAACAAAATTAATTAGAGCAAAAATGTATTTACCTCCTCAAGGGGATTCAAACCCCAAAATTTCCCACACTGTGAGCACCTTAGCCATGGCTAAGGTTGCCACACGAGCTAGACGCTCATTCGGAAGGGAAAGGCACAACATGCCTTAAAATCTTTCCTCCCTTTCCACAAATCAAAAGTGCTTCGAATGCTTTTCTTCCAATGCCTTCTGAATCCAGTCAAGGGGATTTGAAACATTGGCGTTTGTGCTGCCACACACCTTAGCCAAAATCCAACTTCCAATGCACCATTCTACCCATGATGACTTTGGACTTCGACCAACCTTTGTTTATTCGTTGCTTCTGCTTTCCAAAATATTTTTCGCATGAGCTCAATTTGGATGCTTAGCCAACGATTATTAACCATGAGCTCAAATCAGTTTATGAACCTTAGGTATCCCTTTTATATAGCCTCCTTATTATTTTCGATGATGTCGATGGAAATCTTGCATATTTAATTTTAAATTTTAATTTTAATTTTAAATAATTAAAATTTAAAATAAATATTAAAAATTAAATATCTCCATCACCGGGGCACCTTTTTCGATGAAACAAAATGCCAACTTGGGTTTTAAGAAAAACCCAGTTCAAATATACCATCCATGGTTTTAAATAAAACCTTTTATTTTGCCTGCCTTGGTTTTCACAAAAACCTTGTATTTATCCATGCTTTCCAAAATATCATTTGGCCACCAAAACTCAATGTGATCCATGTGACATCAATGACAACATAAAATAACTCAAATTTCCAATAGAATGAGAGTTGAAATAGGTACCACTAAGTCAAAACACCTCAATATAATGGATAGGATGTTTTTTGATAAATACAACCAGTTTTCCAAATCTTGACAAGCCAATGGGATATTTCTTGCATTAAGTTTCAAAAAATCTACTAGTCAGAAAGGGACATCAAATGGTAAACAAGTAGCAGGATTAAAACAAAAGAGAATTATTATTAAAACTCCTCCTTCGTCTCCTCCAACTCACAAACAAGCCATCGTAGAGGTAATCCTTTCTATCAAAGGTAAAAAAGTAGTATCTTCATTTCAACCAATGACCAAGTAGCTCCAAACATACATAGTAGATGCTTAAATGATGAAAATAATAGGCTATGAAGAAGGAGGATTAGAAAAAAGTGAGGCAATATAGATTGAGTTAATCCAAATCCACCAGAGGCTAGGGTATCTAGCCCTTAGGGCATCCTCCATAGATTATGAAGAGTATACATGTGAAATAGAAATTATGATTGGTATTTCTATAGTCAAATTCAAAGACCCTATCATTCTCCAACAAAAATATCTATTAGAGAAAATAGTGGAGATCCTCAACAACAATAATTGGAAGTAATCATTGAGTAGATTTCTTCCCCAAAAAATTGTAAGGGAAGTACAAAGTATTTGAAGAAAACAAATAAGAGGAATATTGTAATAGGTTCTTCTATCTTTGTCATGGACTCTAAATCACTAGTATCATTGCTTGCATCACAATATTTTCTTCCATTTTTACAAGAATCATAATTTGCATATTTTCCTTTTGAATAAGATCACTAGTATCACAGCATGCATCTATCATCAATGGTTTTAAAGGAGAAGGAAATAGAATAGGTATCTCAAGCAATAGAATAATTACAAAATCCATAAGAAAAGCAACATGATCTAAATTAAATAGTGCAATAGTCTCCACCAATATATAGGTAAGGTTTCGATTCCCTCTTCTTCTACTCATTCTCCTCCAAGTTCCCCAAAGAGTTTCCCTTTCCTTTATGAGAAGCATGTTGAAATAACCCCCTCCATATAATTCATTACATCCCTTCCACCATCATCCACTCCACCTCCATCAAAATATCTATCCCCTAGATTGGTTTCAATAGAAACCCAAGTTCCATATTCACTATCTCAAAATCTACCTTTGACCTCAATGACATATTTATCAACATCAGTGAGATAGCAATTGTTTATATCTCTTCCATCACCCTCAATGGAAATAGCTATAGTATCCACCCCTTTATATTAGAACTTCACTATTTTAGCTACCTTCCATACTCCCATTTCTCTAGTATCATCTTTGGTGATCACATCCACTCCATACATTGATCCCATCATAGCCACCTATCAGAAGATCAATGAGCTTTCACTCAATGTGATGGCCTGGTGGAATAAGCAGGTTGTAAATCCTTTCAATAAAGTATCCCATAAAAGAAAGACTACTATAGTTATAATTTCTCAAAAAATAATGAATTTGACCATTACTCCTAAGGTAAATAATCCAAGAAAATATATGACTCTAGATGATTATCAAGTAAAAGATAATATAGAAGATATTATTTAGATACCTATGAAGTATGAGCTTGTGGTTGTCAAAGATCATACATATATAGTCTTCTTGGAAGGTGATATCTATAAAGAAAAGTGTAAAATTTTGGAAAATAAAGTGAAGGAATTGGAAGCCTCACTAAGGGACCAAAAAAATCTACAAAAAACCCTCAAGAATGAAGTAAAATAGTGGTAGGTTAAGTTTTAAGAGACTGTAAACTATAAATAATAGGATGAAAGTGGTCAAGCACAAATTAAGACTTTGAACGATCAAAATAGCTAATTGTAACAATAGTTGTAGTTAGAGAATGCCAAGTCTATAAGGTTTTATAAAGATAAAGTAAAGTAGGTAAGGAGAGAGATTTGGTCTGATATCTAAAAAAAGGATTTGGAAGGTAAAACAATCTTCATTTTCTTAAACGATGCTAGTAATGAAGTTTTGAGTGCTAAAAAGACCTTTAAGGTTGTTCAAGGAGAAATTCAACATAAGTTTGTTATAGCAGAGAAGATTTATAATTTGGAAAAACTAAAATTTAGAGTTGTAAAAAGGATCATATCTGGTAAGCAATGATGTACTACCAAGAACATTGCTAAAGACATTCTAAGGAAGAACAAATTATTGATAAAAGGATGGAAACTGGTAGATAGGTTGGATACCAAGATGAACAAAATCCTATGAAATATTAATCATATTAAGCGATATAATTTTCCATATTTTTGGGAAGAAGATCAACAATACATTGAAGAAGCAACATTGCAAGCTAGCTTTGACTCAATTTTAGAAAATGAATCTAAAATTAAAGAATATCTTGAGCCAATTCAATAAGACTAGGTAGTTTGGTTAATCAAAAACTTGATGCAAATGAAGGATGTGATAACTAAATTTGGTAATGGTAGTTTTGAACCATATTATGAAAAGGTGTACAAGTCACAATAGGTCCATCAAAAAATATTTGCAATACCAAAAATTCCCCAAAAAGCTTAGGAAGATGCTTCCAATGCTCTTGAGGATGTTGTTCAACTTTTGAGTGAAGAAGACATAAGTGAGGAAGATATAAGTGAAGAGGAGATAGAAGAGGATGAAAATGACCAAGAAAATAAATATAGGGAGGAAAAGTAAAAAGACAAAGAAGAAGTTTAGGATATAGTACAAGAAAAACCTATGGCTAAATAATTGATTCACATTGAAGAGGAGAACACCAAAGAAGAAGAGCAAGAAGGAGAACAAGAAGAGCATAAACGACCTTAGTAGAAAGTTGAATAAAATGGACCCTAGGGTGAACATGTTGTGTGAATGACTTCAGTATGATAGGTATCAGAACAACAAGGAAGCATGACCCTATGGATGAAATAAAAATATCATGTGGTTGAAGTTGTAAGAAGGGGAATCATCCTCTACTAAGCCTTTAAAATATATATATCTCCCTACAAGTCAATCATATGTTTTTGCCTCCTATATTGCTTCTTCATGAATCGTTAGTCTTTGGATATCTTGTTCTAAAGTTCAAAAGACTAAAAGTCATAAAGAAGTAATTTTTTGAGTCATAAATCTGTATATAGCTAAATTCATGCAGCTGAGTTTCAAAATGGGGAGTCATCCTACATTGATAAAACACATATTTTTACCTCTTGCCTTGTCTCTATGTGTACTATTACCTTTTGAATATGTTCAAATGGTCAATAGGGTGATATTCATAAAAAAATATTGCTTTGATATATTATTTTACAGTTGATTGGAGTCTAATAAACCATTCTACATTCTATCTTCCACTCACGGTCATAACCCATTCTCACTATCATTCATCTCATCCATCCTTATAGATACTTTCTACCTTCCATTTTCTTTATATTTAATTCATTCTATTTCATGATCATCCATCCATTCAATTTTTTACTCCATGAACCCAATAGATAAGGCTCTGAGTTATTTAATCTTGCAAGTAATATTTCCTAGGAGGCACCAATAATGTAGGTCAAAAATGGTCACATCTCAAAAGATGACCACCAAAATTTTGCAAAATTTGGTTAAGCATTCAATAACTTTACCCAAATCCACTAATTCTAGTAAATCCATGATGATAATGACTTAGGTGATGCAAAAATCATTTTTGTTCCATGACCAATCATTTTACTTTGATAATCACACAAAAATGAGAAGTGTAGAGGAAAGGATAAAATCTACCAAAAAATGTGATTTCATGGTAAAAAGGTTAAAAGAGAGTTGAAGCTTATTTTTAAGCATGGTTGCCAAATTCCTTTGTTAGCAATGTAGAAATCAAAAGGGTGCTTAGAAGTAGGATTATGATAGTCAAACAACTTGAAACTACTAAAAAATATGAATCCATGAAAGAATTTTTAAAAAAGGGCTAAGTTGCAAAATGAATCATGACCAATGTAAATCCCTTGTTAGCATCATGAATAGGATCAAAGAGTAAGAACAATCCTGAATCTACTAATTTTTACACATCTACAATCAATATTATTAAGTATGGTCAAAGTATGTTACAACACGTAATTTACCAACTTTCTTTGTATGTGGTGCAACCAAGAGAAAAAGACAAATTAAAGGTATGAAACCACAAATATCTGCCTCACCACAATTAAAATTTGAAAATGTGATAAAGGTTAAAAATTATGCACAGTTGAGTGTTTCCCTTTGGTAATGACATGGAAGTGAGAAGGTCTTTCAAAGAATATAATAGATGTGCGGCCGTGGGATGACTTAAGAAATGAAGAAGAGCTCAAAATCATGGATAAGTGAATTTTCATGGAAAAGGTAAGCAAAAGGTCTCACCTTTCAAAGCTCCATGAAGCTTCAAGGGAAAGTGACCAAGTGGAGGGGAATTATAGCAACCGTGAGGTAAACATATCAAAACAAGCAAGTTCTCAAAGTCATGATTTTCCTTGATTCTGCATCCAAATATATCAAAAGCTACAAACAAAAAAAATTTAGTGCGGTTTTAAGAAATATAAAATTAGAACACGATCATTATTCAATAACCTATAAACTGATCCTAATTTCTCATCCCCATATCAATGGTGTAGATTGATTCTACTCTTAATTTAAATTTTCAATGCGTTCTTGCATGGTTGTATGTTATAATGAGAAGAAGATATTAGGATAGATGCCATGAAAGTTTAATGCCAAAAAACAAAATGTTGTTGTCCAAAAGTTTCTATGAACTTTAGCCCAACCAACTTGATTACAGATCATTGGATACAAAGATGTTGCAAATAAAAGGGATGGTGGAGGTTGAGTCTTGCTCAAGATCTATTGTAACTATTCAAGAAGATACAGTTGGATGTCACCATTGATAGCAAGTTGCAATAACAAGAAATCAAAGGATTCCCTATAATTCTAAAAATGAAAAGATTGTAAAATTATATAAAGGGTTCAAACCCTCGTTTCAAAGGTTTAGCTCTAAAGTGTTTTCTTGTGCTATTGTTGTACATTTCCTATGATTAATGAAAGAGCATTACTAGGTATGTTTACCTCAAACTTGCATCTATGTTGCTTGTTTATCTTAATTATGTGAAGTCATTTTTGCTATTTCTACTATAGTTAGTATATTATGTTAATTTGGATTGCTAACTTAGAGTAAATTAGAATGATTCATGATTACATATATACTTATGAGAATTCTATTTTTGTTAGTCAATGCATTAATCTAATCCTATTAATTTGGATTCTTAATGCTTTAGATGTTTGGAATAATTATTTAAGTATGCCAAAAGCTCTCAATATGGATAGTTTCTAAGTTTCAAATGTTGTTAGTCTCAAACACTATTTCTAAAAATTTATTTGTTAGAGGATTCTTTGTGGATACCTATGATGTTAGCTTCACCCATCCACCATTAATTCATTCATTTCTTAAGATTTTATCATGTTTGAAAAAAATATTCAAAATCTAATAAGTTTACAAGGTATACCAGCCTACTCTAGAGGTTGGTTTAAGGTATTTTAACCCTTCCAATGTTTGGTCTTTGTTGTGATTAGTGGGTGATCACCTTCAAAGTTTTTAGATAATAGTCACAGTTCAAGCCTCAAATTGATGATAAACCAGACTACAAAACTTCCTAAATTAGATGAAGAGGGATCTATTATTTTATATCCTACAACCATTTTGGATCATAGAACTCAACATATTCACTCTTATGATATCATTGAAATTCTAGTGCAATGGTCTAGAAGATGACACATGGGAGCTATTGCAATACTTTCAGCAACAGTTTCCCACAGTTCAGCTTTGAGGACAAATATTCTTTTAAGGGGGTGGAATGTTACATACCTAAAACTTGCAACTCATAGGAGCATATGATATTTTATATAAAGTGGACCATGTATCAAGTTAGAAGTGGACCATATGTTAAGTTAGGAGTGAGTTATAGGATCAGGTGTATAACCACTTTATCATAGAATCATTTATATAACTACTTATTATCATAGAATTATGAATGTTACGACTTAGCATCATGAAATTAACTATCATAGAATAGGTAGTAAGGAATATTATCATATAATACCATAATAGTAGTTTTTCATAGAATATTATCATAAAAATTCAAGAAATATGCTTGTAAATATTATAAAATAGAAAGTATGTAACCCTCATGGGCAAGTGAAGGATTTGTATATTTTATATTACCCATTTGAAGAGGCCCATGATAGAAATATTATCTATCCCAAATTACTACAATTATAATTATTTGTATTTCTATGTTTCATTTAAATAATGTTTATGTTATTGGATATACGATATTAGTATTACTTTTATCAATACTATTTATAAACATACCTAGAATTATCTTTGGTATTGAATTTCTTATCTCGGTATAGATATGTACTAATATTTTCATTGTGAAATATTCACATGAGAAGAAGAGGTTCACTGCATCATACTCCTTCCACTTCTTCTCATCAATGGAAAGAACATATAATGCCTTTATGACATCATTTTTTCTAGCCTTGTATGCATATATTGGTTTGGGTCCTTTAGTTATAATCCTTATCAGGGAAGCTCTTGTGGACACAACTCCTTGGGTAGGGGTGGTAGGTGTCATCACATACAAGAAAAATTGTGCTTGATAAAATGGGTGAATGTAAGTGGATGGTGTTGTGAGAGGAAAGAAATAGTAATGATAAGGAATGAAGTGGAAGTATTGGAAGTGAAATGTGATGTTAATCCAACTAGGGTGTCCAAAAGGGGTGATATGATATGTGGAATAATGATTTTGAGGTAATATCTTAGACAAGTGGAGATGTAAGTGAAGTGATTGGAGAGGTTTCCAACATGACTATAACCATTAGAGGTAAGATACATGTTGGACAACCATGAGATGAGATGTCTCTAGGAGAAACAAGCACTAACTATTGAATGGAAAGATAAGTGTAGAAAAATAATGAAAAGGGGAAGAAACAACAATAGAGAAAGAAGAAAGGACAAAGGGAGAAAATAGAGTGGAAATAGAAGAAGGGATAGATATGGAAAGGAAGTGAAGGATGGTAAAAATGAAGTGGGAGTGTGTATAATCATGGACACTAGACTGGCCATTCCCATATTGCAAGGGGAATCTCCTTAAGGACTTTTTTCCTCCTTGAGTTAGGTATTTTGTTATTTTTGTTGCTTTACCATTGCAATTAACTCCCCAAACATAGACAAGTGGGTCCTTAGAAGCTCCCACATAGATAGTTCTCTACAAAATCTAACATTTTGATGTAATGAATTCTAGTGTAACTTGATTAATTTTGATATATGCCTAACTAGAGGATCAAAGGTACTCTTATAGGCCTAAATTAAACTAAGTAAGAAGGGTTTGGCCACTCTAAAATGTGGTTAGATAATTTTTAATACATAGCCCACCAATGTATGCAATTCTCTTGGCCAATATTGACCAAAGACATATGTGGTTGGGTGTTTTCTAGTGGCCATATGTTCTAAACTTGTATGATATCTTCAACCACTTCTTTGAAAAGGCTCTTGGAGAGAATATTTTTGGAAGAAACCATGTGTATCAGAGGTAAGAAACACTTGGACACATATCAAACATCCAAGGTAGGGTAATTACAAGAAAGTGATAGCCAGTATTTTGGAACCTACAATAGCATTGGTTTCCACTAATCATGAGTAGAGATCCCTAAAAATATGATAGCTATAAAAACAATAAGGTATGATAGGAGAAATTGATCATGTTAGATGGTATAAATCTACCAAATATATGTGGTGGTTATAGATAGTACATGTTGTCGATCAATAGTAGCTATAAAAATTAGAACAAAAAGTGACATCAAATCCTTCCTAGGGTGTTGGATCAATCACAAGCCCTAGGTTAGGCCAGATTGTGCCTATATTGTCATTATTAAGGTAATCAGGTAATCCTTCCTTGTAATAATTAGTTTGGCTAGTATAGTAATTTATATACAACAATATATACCTCAATGTACGAGTCAACAATTTGAGTGTTTACCTATTGTATATAATGTAATTGTGCTCTACAATTTTAATGAATCAACTTGTTGTTTAACCTTTTCTAGCATTGTGTGGATGCTCTAAAGGCTCTATATAATTTTGTAAAATCTCTTTGGAAGGTCTAATAGACTATATATTAGGCCCATCCTATTAGAATACTAGATATTCTTAGTATCCTATTGTGTGGTTTTAATTTCTTTTATAAAATGTGCTTAAGGTGCATGATTGCAGGCTTAAATAATATTCCATGATACTTTGCCTAGTGACTAGTCTATTAGGCCTTATATGTAGTTTATTTGTAGTGTGTGTTACATGGTATATGTAAATGTTGTTAGCCAAATGTTTTATACCTATAATCCATTATTTCCATCCCTAACCCTCCATTTCTTACTCTAATTTTCTCCATATTTTCATTTTTTCTATAATAAGCAACCAACCTCCTTATGGTTGAACAAGTAGAAAATATGATCCATTTAATCTTGGCCTTATGGTTGAACAACACACTCCCATACATTAGGTAGACTATATATTAAGAGTTTTTTGCATACCTGGTGGGACCAAACCTATTTGGTTTATTTATACCAATGCATTAATAGTGGGATAAAGTAGTTTGTCTCTCTCACCTAGAGGACCCAAGATTCTAGTGAATAATCTTGACCTCACAAGAAAATAATACATGTTCAGCTAGTGACTCCACTATTAAAATAACCTAATATTTATGATTTTATTGAAATAATGAGTTCCAAATATAAGTTCTAAAATAATGCATTAAAGAGATCAAAGGATAGAAATCTCAAAGAACCTATATAGTTTATTGAACTACTTGATCAAAGAGCTCACAAAAAGACCAAATAAATCCCACTCTCCAAATAGATATCCTTGCATTCAAATTAATATTCCACTATAATTATTTCTTGAGCAATCTCCTAATAATTCCTTCCTAGAAAATATGGCCAAAAAAATGTATCCAAGGTGGAATAGTAATGGTCCCCTTATTTTAGATCTCCATGAAATTCCTTAGTTTACTCTTAAAGCTTTACCAAGTTTTTATGGAATTGAGAAAACTAGATATAAGCACTACCAAGATGTGGGTACCTTTGCTACTATTCACAATATCCAACATGAGGATGTCATGGTGTGGTTACTAGTCGTATCCTTTAGAGAAAAAGTGCTCACATAGTATAGATTCCTTGATGATAATAACATAACTTTATGGGATCAACTTGTAGAACTATTCATATTGGAATCCAACCAATTAAGAGATCCATTTTTATTGCGTACTTAGTTTACCTCTATTTATAGGTATCCATAAAATAATATCACTAATTTTAACATCATATTTAGCAAAATATGGAAGAAAATTCCTCAAGACATTAGGCCTTCCTAGCCCAATGCATATATCTAATAAATTTGAACCTTTTACCTACACTTAGCCCTCTAGATCTATCTAGCCAATGAGATGATATTCCCTCAAGTTTTTCAAGTTGAAATTACTACAAAAGATACACTCATCTTAGTTGGCAAGCTTCCTCCTAAGATAATTATGCCATACTTTCCTAAGTTGCCTACATAGCAATATTTGGCCACTATTTTTCCATAATATTATCCTATTCTACAACCTAGAGATCTTACTAATACTATTGTATCATCTCTCCCTCTCTTGCCTACTCTAGAACCTAAAGAAAATATAAAATTACTAGAGCTAAGGGTAGCATTGAAGAAGATAAATAACAAATTCATTATTATATAAAGGTAAAATAAAGAAAAGAGATATGAGGGCTATCAACCCAAGACGATCCTCTTTATCACCAAGGATCAAGGATCCTCTAGTAGTAATGTTACCAAAAAAATAAATGTTGTATGCAAATAACCAAAGGAGATGTCATATATTTTCAGTCCTCATGAAAGCTACTAGTGCTTGGACTGTAATAATCCTCACAACATAAACACATGTATGGTATAGCAACACCAAGCTTAGTTGATAATAGTAAAGAAAATAGAAATAGTAGAAAAGTTAGAGAAGGAAGTGGTCAAAATTTTGATGGATCCAAAATAAGTCATGATGGCTAAGAAATTTGAGGAGAAAGAACTTATTCAAGTCCCTGCTTAACCTTACAAAGAGCAAGCAAAACAATATCCAAGGCAAGACTCATCAAGGCCAAAAATAATGAAAGAAATATCCACATAGGAGGATCCTAATTAACAAGCAATGAGAAGGCTAAGATACCCCTTTACGACTAGAAGGTAAAGGATAGTAGAAATTGATCAATATTATAAGAGGTTTGAAGAGACTAACTAGAAGGATTAAAAGCATCTGAGAGTGACTAGGTATAGTATTGTTGAATAACTCAAGAGAACTCCTTCCAAGGCAAGTATGTATGATGCATTGCTAATATTTAGTCAAATAGATCTACTTGGAGTGGATTTAAAAGGCATCAATCCCAAAGAAGAGAATTTATCAAACCTAAATTTTTCTCAAGATCAACCAACCCCCAACATCGATAAGATCTGACCATCCTGTTCTATGGGATGGAATACACTTGATTGAGCCCTAGAGTTTTTTGGTTAGATAGTAACCCTATTCACATAGTTGGGGTGATCACAAACATACCAATGGTGCTTCACAAGCTACCAAAGGTAAAAATTATTCAAAAAGTGGTCATGGTGGATCTTCTAGCCTACTTTGTTGTATGTCTATCTAGAGAATTCATTTCTAAGTTGGGATATTATCTATTTATAGACTATTCTCATATGGTAATCCCTTACAGAGGCCAAAAGGTCAAGATCTATGTGGAAAATTCATCTCCCATTGAAAAACATGAAGAATAAAATGTTAACCTACTGGAGGATGATTTAGACTATGTTGAAGAGGTCTAGGATTTCTCTAAGTTGCCAAAATATATCAAATGGAGAAAAATTAGGACTACATTCATGGTAGCTAAATAATATCAAATATAGACCAATCACTGCTCAAAATAGGTGGCAAGAGATTATCACTTGGAATCCAAATCTTCCCTACACGATTTTATTTCTGACTAAGGAAGGGTTAGTTTTTTCTTGATGATGTAATATTAGGATCTTAGTAGTTACTAGCCACTCAAAAACAAATGTTTTGTGAAATGAGAGCAATTACACTACTATTATAGGAGAAACACAAAAAGAAGGCTTTTAATGGCTTGTGATAGAAATAGGACATTGCTAGATGTTGCTCTAACAAGGATATTTGGTCATAAAACTTCCAAGAGGGTAACCCACTACTAGGATTATGCGTAAGGGGTTAGCCTTAAAATATATTTATAAAAATGGGGTGAATTAGTTTTGAAATCTAAAATTCTTTATAATTTCAAGGTGAAAAGGTCCCCTATTATTAGGGGTAATATTAGATATTTAAAACTTAAAATGATCAAATTATTATAAAACTGGGGTGAATCTACCCAAAAAAAATTACACACAAAATTTTTGGGCTAATGGGCCCTGCTCAAGGGTCCCAAATATTAGCCAATTCTAAATTAAAAAAATCTAAATATTCATTAATTAATGGTGATTAGAACAAGAAATCATAAGAGGTTTATCCCAAGAGGACCCCTACCCTCGTAAAGTTCCTCTATCCAGTTTGATAAATATGTATATATAATAATAAAAAAGTATGCCAACTTATATTTTGATGTAAATAAAAAGATGTGGAGAAAGCATAGGATGTAGTGGCTTTTATGATTAAAAAAGTAAATTACAATGCATGCATGCACTATTTTGGAAAATCCTATTTATAGATGGAGATAAAATTTAGAAAAAACATGAAATGAAGGGTTAACATGTGAGAAAAACAACCATACAAAATGTACAATTCCATGAAAGTGTGGGAATTCTTACATAAAGGGCCATAATTATTAAACATGCCACTTGTAACCACCTACACCAAAAGCTATAAAATAATGTGAAGGGTAGACAAAATAAAATTTATCTTATGATAGTTATGATAAGGTCAATACAACTATGTGCACACTAAAGCAAACTTTAAAGGCATCTAGCGCAGTTAAGAGTCTAAAGGTTATCTACAATATTGAAGAATACTACTTTTGTAAGTTTACAAAAAGAAGAATAAGAAGCAAAGAATGGAACCAAGATATAATTGCTTGGAATATTTAGCTAAGACAACTTGTCTTTATCTAAAAAATCTCTTAGTTGTTGAAAATTATCATCACTAGGGAATCAAATTTTCTAGAGTTGCCTACAACCAGATATCTTTATTTTTTCTCCTTTGTTTTCTTCTTTTCATATCTTCCTCTTTTTTCTTCTTTTGATTTCCATTTCATCACCCTTTTCTTACCCCCACTCCTCTTCCCAACCACCACTATATACTAAATAATCACCTTATTTAGATATCCTAATCACCCCACTTTCTTCTTAACATTCCTTGTTGGAAAATGGATGTTATATAATCAAGGCCATCTACCAACATTTATGCAAAAGCCCCTATTACAGCTACAAAACCAAAACCCATTCAAATTTCCTACTCATCAATTTATTCACACCCTCTCTTTACTTCACCTCTTTCTTTCCCCTATGCTTGACTCCTCACTCAATGAATAAGGCTACCTAGATTTTTCTTTTTTGCATGTAAAAATCCCTAGGAGGCACCAATATTGTAGGTCCTAAGAAGCTCTCATATAGATAGATCCTTGTAAACTCTACTAAACTATCAATTTGTAACATTTTTATGCAAGTAATTCTAGTGGGACTCAACAAGTTTTGATATATGGCTAACCATAGGATCAAAGACACTTTTCTAAGCCTAAATTAAGCTAAGATAGAAGGGCCTAGCCACTCTAAAAGGTGGCTAGATAATTTTGAAGACATGGTCTACCAAAATGTGCAATGCCCCCATTTAGTCCTAACTAAATACATATGTGATCAAGTATTTTCTAGTGGTTAGATGTTCTGAACTCTTATAATAGTCCCAACGACTTCTTTGACATCCCATTAACCAACATAATGGCTATAGTAGAAAATGACAAAAGATGTAATATCTTAGCCAAGTCACTTTTAGGAGAAACCTGTTGGAATATATTACATTAATTGGTACATGTCAATGTACCACCTTGGTTACATCATTAGATTAGGAGAGTATTTTAATTTTAAGGTTTGAGTAGTTACTTTATGCAATGTAACAAATACACAAGTGTTAGAATATACAATGATGTAAATGTGCATGTATTCCACATGGACATGAGTCATAGGATAGGTAGATAAAGATTCATGGGTAGATGAAATTCCAAGGGATATATATTCTTATATATAGGCATTTTTTAGATAGAACATAGGATAGTAGTAAGTAAGCTAGTAGAAGATAGTAGATACAATGTAGATCATGCATAAATGTTGGAGTGTTTAAGTCCTCCATTATATTACATTGTACTATTTTCATAATATTTCATTAATGGTTGCTTTATAAGCTATTGCAAAAGTTTCTCATATACTTTTATTGCATATTATATTGCCATTATCATATAGTTAACATTGCTTGTTGATTTTACATCTTGTGATTGCATTTCCTTTAATATATCATCAAAATTTAATAGTGATATCAGAGCATAAGGTAAATTGATAGTAGATAGAGAGAGCCACAAGAGAGATTGAGAGGAGATAGGAAATCTCATTTTCAAAAATTTTAAAACTACATTTTAGCTAGATTCTTTCCATAGAGTTGCAAGAAAACTCATGAAGACTAGGAATCAACATTTATTCCACTAGATTTATAAATCAACTAGTAAAAATTCATTATCTCTAGATTTAAAGTTTTTTCAATTATAGTTTCTCTACTTTGTTGTAGAAAAATGAGATTCAAATAAAGTTGGGAAGCTTTCTACAAGATCTAGGAATAATATCTTCTTTGGTATCAATCCAGTACTTGAAGCAACAAGTTGAATATTGAAGTTTTTGGAGGCCTAAGGAAAAGGTCCCATTACCTGATTTACAGATTGAATATTGAGAAGAGAGAAAAAGGCCGAAGGAGCCTTATTGCAGATTAAAGAGAGAAGAGACTCAAGAAAAATAATCTTAGATAATATTGAATAATTTTAAGAGATCCACAGGAGGTCCCATTGAAGAACTTCCAGATTTGGAAGATTGGAGATAGAGAAGGACTAGTAAAGGTCCTATTGTAGATTTGGAAAGAAATAAATTTTGAAGATCTAAGAAAGAGAAATAATTGCAAATTTTCCATAGTTGAATGTTTAAGAGAACAAGTAAGGTCTCATTGAAGTTTTAAGAAGACTAGAGAAGCTGCAAAATTTAAATATATAAGAGAATATGTCTCAAGGAAGGATTAAAAGGAGAAAGAAGGAGAAGGCTAGGAAAGCCTCATTGAATATTTTTAAGAAGGACTTTGAAGAGAAGTTAAAGAAAACCATTGAAGGATATTCAAGAAGAACTCAAGGGAGAATATTTCTAGCAAGAAGAAGTTCTTGATAGAGTAGAATTTGGGAGAATTATCACCATATAAAAACAAGCCCAAAAGGAGAAGGATTTGACAAGAAGTTTTCCAAATTTTGGACGAGTTTTTACAAAGACCTCAAGAAATTCATATTCTTTATAAGGCCACTAAATAGGCTGATATTGAAACCATAATTTGGCAAGGATATTGAAGGAGAAAGGAGCTAGAATAGGCCATCAAATATGAGATATTTAAATATTGTTATTGGAGGCTTGAAGGTTGATCTATGAAAGAAGAGATTGTTGTTTTTATAGCAAAATTTCAAGAGTGTCAGAGACAACATATCGTAGGAGAAATTATCTTCATTAGAATCTAACAATTTTATATTTAAATACAACGAGAAGGCAACAATTTAGGCAACATTAATAGTAGATAATTTTTATAGTTCAAGAGAGCATCTTAGAGGAGAGTTGAAACCACAAAATTGCATTTTTGGGCAGCAAGTTAGAGGAATGTTAAAGCTGAAAATTGGTGATTTAAGGAGCTATTTTGGAAAGCATGGTTGAAGCTGCAAATTTTACAAAATACAGGCCAAAAAATAGGTGAATCGAATCACCAAGCAAGATTGCTACAAGGAGGTCAAAACTAGATTTGATAGTTGGTGTTATTAAAGTTTTATCCAATATTCTGTAAGTTCTTTGAAATCACCATTTCAAGAGTAATTAAACATAGAAATAAGTAGTTTGATTTTAAAGGTTTTCAATTTAAGTAAGGAGATAGCATTATCATCTTGAAACATACAAAATACATCAACACTAGTTAGTGTTAGAAAGATGATTAAAAGGAGCAATAAGGAGAAATTGATAGTGCTTAATATAAGTTATTTCTAATAGCTATTAGAGTGAATTGATATTAAGAAAGAGGAGGAGTATTAGTGCATAATAATAATGTTTAATTAAAGTGTCAAAAGACACCATTAAACGTAGGAAAAACTACAACAAGTCTTGGTGAAGAGAATCCGCCAAAGCAACACTACAACCACCAAGAAATAGAGAAGGTGCCACCATACTAAAGACAAGGAAGAAAGCTACAAAAAGGAGACTAAAATATCTCAAAAATTATGGTCTAATATATAAATGTATTATATATTATTTTATAGAATATTTATTTGTAGTCCATAATAGCACCATATTTATCTTTCCAAAGGAGCAAAAGGAAGATAAAAGTTGAAGTGTCTTAAGACACCAAAGTAGTATGAAAATTGCAATCATCAAGTGGTAGTATTATCAAAGTTAAAGTAGAAGCTTTAGAGTAAAGTAAAAAGAGCCAACTAATGGATTAAATTCATCTTATTCAAGGTGTCTAAAGACATCAAATACAGTGCCATAGTCCCAAGAAGGTAGTGCTCAAAGTACAAAAGAAACCTAAAACAAGTCAGAAGACTAATTAAGGATAGCATAGCACAAGTAGCATGGAGAATAACACAATAAAGGTGCAAGTAGAAAGGATAATAACACAAACACTAAAGTCTTACCCAATTTTAAGAGGAGAGAAGCTCAGATGAAAATCCACCTAGAAGAGAGCATTGAAACATTGTAGGAGGAATCACCTTCATTAGAGAGGAGCTACCATATGTTGGAGATCAAGAAAGCACATTGTTGTTGCAAGAAAATCCAAACAACTTGAAAGGAGTTGGAAATAACATGATATAATGGAATGTTGATCACTAGGTTACATGCAAGGGAAGAAGCCTCTACTTGCCACAACAAACAAAGGAATATTATGCTATTTGGTACAAAGGAGGAAAGTATGTCAAAAAAAGTATTAGTAACACCTTAGAAGGAATATATCATCCAAGACTGGAATAATACCTACACCTTCACCTATACCACCTAAATTCAACAAAAATTCGTAATGCTCCATACAATAAAGGAGGAATAAGTCATAATTATTTCAATCCAAAGGCTAAGATAATGTTTGCACCACCTAAATCAATACCTTCTAAAGGTTATAACATCCCTCCACCATCTAACAAGGAGATCTAATCCAAGGGTAATGTAAATACCATGTGGTATGCATTCCAAATGGAGATAGAGAAGTATTAATAGCCCAGCCTAAAGAGAGAGTGTAGATCAAACTTCCATAGGTCAAAGAGCATTGAAGAGGAGAAGAGGAGAGTCTAAAGTGCACGGAAAATGAAAAAAAATTAATGCACACTGTCATACTTTAAATATAAGGAGAATATAATGTTCAAATGCTTTGAAAGTGTTGTTAAGGAAGAAGCCAATTAGCATGTAACATATCACAAAAAGGTATCTTTACATTGAATTTAAATTTTCTTTCCATCAAGTGCAACAAGACATAAGGTCCATTATTTCTAAGGTTAATTTTAACTAATTATTTCATGGAGATATAAGGAAAATACAACCTTAGATAAATAATTTATGGATTAGAAAGCCAATTAAAATAATGAGATTACAACTTTAAAGAGTTATTTCAAAATTTCATTATTTGAGATTCAAATATTATTAAAATATTTGCAAATTATTAAACTAGGAGATATAAGGTTCTCTACCTTGAAATTGGAGCTTTATTTTGAAAATATTATCATTTTCTAAATTTCTAATTAGGGAGATATAAGGAGTACTAAATCAAAATTTAGATCATTGAAATTTAAAAAACTAAACCATTGAGAATTAAAGAATAAAGGAAGCAAAATCTAGAATTGCTTGAATGTTGGAAATTATTGTTGATACTAGTATATTATTCAATTGGAGGGACAAAATAATCCAACTATAAAGTCTTGAAAAGTAAATAACCTTATCTAAAACTTGAAGGTGTATTAAATATATTCTTAGCTTTCTATACACAAATAGGGAGAGATAAAGTGAAATATAGTAGTTGAACATTAGGGATTCAAATAAATAAATTTAAAGAAAGCTAAGCACTTTATCAAGACTATAGTACACTCAAAATAATTTGGAGATATAAGGAATTCTACAAAACTTGTTAGTGATAAGATATTATCAATTTTGATCATATACACTAAAAACTAGGGAGTCATAAGGTAGTCTACAAGTATCATCATGACAACAAATAAATTCATTCTCACAAAATCCCAACTTCTTAAAGGACAAAATTAATCTTCATGGAAAAACAAAGTAAGGGCAATTTTAACAGTTGAAAATATTTGGTATATTGTTAAAATAACAAAAACTATACCTACTTTAGATTATAGTGATATTTAGAAGTTTTAACAAGATGAAGCAAAAGCACTAATGATAATAACTTTTGCAATAATAGATGAAATACAACCATATATTAGTTCAACATTAAATTTTATAGAAGCTTGAAAAACCTTAGCCAAGATACTTTAAGGAAAGAATAAAGCCACTATCTTAAATATTCAAACTCAATTGCATTCTCTAAAAGTGAATAATGGTGAAAGTATAGAACTATTCCTAAGGAAAGTAGCAAATATAAAATAAAAAAATTTAACCTTAGGATAATAGGTAGAAGATAAGTTTCATGTTCAAGTAACCCTGAGAGCACTTCTAGAAAGCTACAAGAATTTAGTTACATCTTTACAAATCCTAAGTAAAGATACATATTTTGATGAGTTAGTAAATATTCTTCAAGAATATAAGGTGAAAAATATAGTTAAACATGAAATGACTAACAACGCATTAGTTTCATAAGATAATACATAGGGAAATATTGCCTCATCCCCAACAGGAAAATCAAGATGGAATAATAGATATTGTCAAGTATGCACGAAGAAAGGACATAGTACCAATTATTGTAGATTCAATCCTAGAAACCAGTATTAAGAAAATTAAACAAATTATGGAAGTTAATCAAATATTCCATTCCAACCAAGACAATATCATAATCAATATAATCCACATTAGCTATAATTTCAATGTCCATATACTTCTCATAATCAATACAATTATCCTCAATTGCAATATAGAGAAGGAAAATAAAAAGGACACTTAGTTCAAGAGATTAAATAAATTCAAGAATTGTAAGAACCCACAAATGAAAATGAAGTTAAATCTCTCGTAGCAAAGATAGCATTTTATGAAGATACTAACTATTTACTTGAACTGGATATAGACAAGGAGTAAAATGAAGAAAGCAAAAAATAAGAGCTCAAATTCTAGAACCAGGATGAAGACCATATTGAAGATTAAAGTCTTAAATATCCAAATAATATAATATAGGGGGTGTTGGAATATACTACATTATTTGGTATATACCAATGTTCCACCTTGGGTACATCATTAGATTAAGAGAGTGTCTTATATTAATGTTTGAGTAGTTACTTTATGCAATGCAATAAATGTACAAGTGTTAGAATGTGTAATGATGTAAATGTGCATGTAGTCCATATGTACTTGATTCATAGGATAGGTAGGTGAATATTCATGGGTAAATTAAATGCCAAGGGATATATCTTCTTATATATAGGCATTTTTTAGATAGAACATAGGATAGTAGTAAGTAAGCTAGTAGAAGATAGTAGATACAATGTAGATCATACATAAATTTTAGAGTGTTTAAGTGCTTCATTATATTATACTATACTATTTTGTGATCTTTCATCAATGGATATTTTCTAAGTTATTGTAAAAGTCTCTCATATAAGTTTCCTGCATATTATATTTCCATTATCATATAGTTAATATTGCTTGCTTTTTTTACATCTTGTGGTTGCATTTCCTTTAATATATATCATCAAAATTTAACAAAACCATGCATGTCAAAGATAGGGTACACCTAGACACTTCTTAGCTATCCAAGGTGGGGCAATTATATGAATTTTACAACTAATATTTTGGAACTTGCAATAGCATCTTCCACCATTGATCATGAGAAAATTTCCTTATAAATTAGATATTTGGTGCAATAACAAGACATAATGGGATAAATTGAACATGTCAGGTGGTTCAAATCTACCAAAGACATGTAGTAGTTATAGATAGAAAATGGTGTCAATCAATAACTAGCAAAATTAGATCAAAACATGACATCCACTCCTTCCTAGCATGTTGATCAAGCATGAGCCCTAGACTAGTCCAGGCTATGCCTATATTGTCAAACCTTCATTGTAATCATTATTTAGTCTAGTACAATAATCTATATAGTGGCATCTATCTCAATATGAGGGTTGGAAATTTTAGTGTTTATTTGTTGTATGTTATGTAATTATTCTTTGTAATTTTATTTTCATTTTTATTAATAGGTTAGTAAGGGGATTGAAAGGTCTCAATCCTCTTTACATAAACTTATTTACAAGTAGATTGTAAAAGACAAAGAAAATAAGGTGTGTAGATGGGGAAAACTACCCTACTACATATGATTCTTAAGGTCATATCTGCAAATATAGAAAGCCTTGAGGTGAATCATGGGGGTATCTTGTTCTCTACACTTAGTGCTAGGGGGGAAGGGTTCGCTAGGAGTGGCTTAAGGACTCACTCCAAGTCCTATGGTTTTAAAGAATATTTGATGTATTCGATTAAAGACAAACACATAGATTTGGCCTTTCTAGATCTATGCTATAAGAGATAAAGTACAATAGCTAACCCTAGAATTATTCTTATTTTGAATTATTTCTAACCCTAGGGTTTAAAATAGACAACCTTTAATCAAGGGTTCAAGAAGAGATGCACAAACAAAATTAACCTTAAATGCACACTATATTTTGTTTATCTTTCAAATGCCTAGAAATTGATTAAATATATTTCTATAAAATTAGATCTAGGATTTACAACAAAAATATAAAGCACTCAAGAAATAGCCTAAAGACTAATCATAATACTTAGCTTATACAATTATTTATCCTTGTCTTTATCTCTTTATCCAATGATATCAACAATTCTTGTTCCTACAAGACAACTTGATAAACACTTGAAAAATATGATTAGTGTTAGGAAATATACTTAGGCTATTATATAGAAATTCTTGAAGGCACAATAGTCAATCCCTCTAGGTCCTTTTATCTGGCATTTGATAAACAAAAATAAAATTGACCTTTGGAAGAAAACAAATATAATACAATACAACAAAATAGAATAAAGGAACCATAGAACATCATGTAGTATCAAGTCCTAAATATAGCCTAGAATGCAATGATGAAATATAGAATAGCATATTTCCCATAGATATGAATTAGGTGAAGTCACACCCTGTAACAGGTGACTGCAACAATGTAGAGGTGGAATCGCACCCCATAGATGCTTGGGTGTAATTTTATAGAAGTGAGATGAAACATATTAGATCAAAGAAAAACAATAAATTTGAAGTGCAACAAATTAAAACAAACATGCATTAGAGTGCTTTCACTTGGTAGAGAGTGAGGAAGCAAACAGAAGGGTTGAGACATCCAAGTAGTTTATTTCTCCTTAGGTCTTGTACACCAATCCACCAAGAGCGAGCAATAACAATCAATAATATAATACAACAGAAATCTAATAAATCTTCAAGCTCCAAAGTTAACTTCCTTGTGAATGAATAAAAGTTTGCAAACTAAATAAGAACACTTTGCAATAATAAATAAATAAAATGTTAGCATGCAATAATTCTAAATTGTGTCGTGTGTGAAAAGTGAATTCAAACCCTCCTTATATAGTGTATTTGAAGGCGAGAAAAGTGGGAAAACCAAGGAGGACCAATGTAAAATATATCAAACCCAAAAAATTAGGGTTTTATTAGAAGAAACCCTAAAAACACAAAATTATGCTCCATCAAGGTCGACCATGATTTTACCTATGCGAAGTTACGCCTTGTTAAGGGCAAGCATGATTTTACATAGAGATAAAAAAGACAAAACAGGGTGAGAGAAGCCTTACCCCTGACCTAAGAAATTCTAAGGGATCTCCCAAAAGGCCTCAAGGAAGATTGCCCACTAAAGTGGGTCAATTTTTTGTGTCTACATTTTCCCCCCTCTTTGACACATTTATAGCCTAATAAATGTGTCAAAGAAAATATGTAAACAATAACAATCAAAAGGTGACAAGCAAAAATGGGGTGGCTGGTTTAGAAGAAAAGGATGGTGCAAAAATAGTGTTATTCTGAACACTTTCATGTTTTACACACAAATTGAGGTATTAGGGACATTAATACCTCTAAGGCTAGGGTGCCCCCTCAAGTTTTATGAGGGACACATCCCTCATGAAAACTCAAAAAGATAGAATCATAAGAAGAAGAAGAAGAAGAAGAAGCAAAAAGAAACAAAAAGAAAGAGAGATAAAAACATGTGAAAGTAGGGATAAAAGTGAAAAAATGGGATAAAATCCTAATTCATTTTTACTATGCAAGAGAGAAGAAAGGAGCTCTAGGGAAAAAGGGGATGTGGTGCTATCTATGCATCGTTTAGCGAACGTGATGGGAAAGGCAAACACAAAAGTGGAGAGAGCATAGGTAGGGTCAAAAACCACACAATTTTTTTAATGCATTTTTAGGTGGTTTTCTACAAAAATCGACGGTTTTGCAACATACGACCAGGGCGCAATATCGTGGCCCAACCACAATTTCACACCGGGTGGTAGCGATGAAATTGTGCTTGGTGAAAAAAACCAGGTGTAATTTCATGAGATCATACCTCGCGAAAGTGGGGCATAATCTCACTTCGATGAAATTGTAGTCCTAGAAAAATAGGTATGATTTCACTGAAAAGGCAAAAGAAAGAAAAAGAAGAGAGAGAGAAAGAAGAGAAGGAAGAAAGGAAGAAAGAAAGAGAAGGAAATATGCAAGCAATCTAACTTTAAGAATGCAAATTTTTGAATTCAGTGACAAACTTAAATTTTATTAATTTTTAATTAATATTTTAATTAATTGATTTATTTAGAATTATTTTTTGATTAATTTAACTAATAGAAAAATTTTCTTTTGTTGTTATTGTAGCTTAGGGTACTTGAGAACCGTAAGTTTCAAGCAAGCTCCCTAGAGGTGAAGTTAGAGGCACTCAAATAGGTGGAGAGAGACACACTAGGAGTGGTGGGGCTAGACCACCTGGTGAGACTACCTTGAGTAGAGTAAAATAGGGCTCTACTAATGGTGTCGGTGGAGAGATGGTACACAAAGTCATCTACCTTTCGGGTATCCATAGGAGATATGACTTTCACACTGAAGGATGTGTGGTGCATATTGCACAACCCTCTAAGAGGGATGATAGTTTACAGATCATGAGAGAGGGTAGAAACCTTATAGTGATCTTCAAGAGGTTGGGCCCACTAGGTGTCAGAGAACACCATAGTCATAGATGACGTGGTGGGGTGTTATGGGGTGGATCCATTGATGACCATGCTCTACAAGCTGGTGGTAGGATAGTTGATGTGCCACACAAGTAGGCAACATCTACCATGGATGATGGCAAGTGTAGTGGTAGAAATGCAACACCAGAGAGTTCAATTCGCATGGGGTCCATATGTGTTGGACCGCTTGTATAGGATATTGTACAACATAGTGTACAAATGCAATAAAATATTACTATGAATGGATTTTCTCTAGGTATGGAGCTAGAAGTACATAGAAGTATAGAGATCGGATGCACTGTTAGAACCATTTCCCAACTTAGAGCAACCAACAACATATAGATGGTCCATATCCCTAGAGCGGGTCGTGAGGACCTATGTCGGGTACCTACCAATAGTAAGGTAGGTCATAAATAAGCTGAGGGAGACCAAGATTATATGAAAATTCTAGAATCTACAACCAATATGGGTTGAGGATAGGATAGAGCTATCTAGGATCAGGAGGATTAGATGTCTTACTATGGAGATAGGGGAGATAGAGATCTTCCAATTTCATCAAGTCCTGAGGTAGTTTAGGATATTATAGGAAATCCCAAACTTGGAGTTTTACTAGTACCAAAGAGTCTACCGGGACCTAGTAGGGGTGGAAGGTAGACCTAACATGGCTAGGTGGGTAGAGGAGGACTTGGAAAATCCTCCTTACATGGATCCTAGAGTGGATGAAATAGGAGTGACCATCAGCTATAGGTGATGGTACAAAGGAGTCATGCCTCGGAGGGTCTCCCCACTGGTTTTGATATGGAGGTACTAGGTGATTAACCCAATCATCTAGTAAGATTTTTAGGAGGTAGATCATCAGGCCATAAAGATGGTACAGTAGGGCCTTATAGCTTTGAGAAAAATGTAGGCTCAAGTTCAGATTATGTTGGTGATGGAGGACACCAGTGCTACAGGGATGAGGGAGGTAGGGGTATCTAGAGTAATCCCTAGAGATGTTGGAGTACTACAAAGTAGATGATCGAGAGAGACCTCCACATTATTAACAATCGACTAAGGCTAAGCCTCATTATGAGGAGATTCGAGGGAGGAAGCAAAGGTACTACAAGCACAGGTAGCGAGTCTACAAAGATGGGTGGACCTACTCTAGGAGGATAGGTCCAAGATAATCGAAGGATTATGAGGCTCATTGAGTACCATAGAGAGGGAGAGGGATGCAACTCAAGTAGATATTGATCATCTTTGAGGGGAGGTGAGTCATTTGCACATAGAGTGTTAGAGGTATAAGGCAAAGGGGATGGCTATCATTGATATTAGCTAGGCTAGCGATAGGCTCTACCTTCTATAGATGGATCTACAGAGGATAGGGGAGAGGTTGGAGGTGGCCATTCAGTGGGATACCTCTTATGAGATGATATACTACCAGGTGCTATCAATAAGATAGAGAGCAACACTCCCTTCATCCCTCTAGTCATCTAGTAGATCATGATCTCAATCACAAATATTCTTAGCTTCACCATCCATGGTCATACAATTTCTTGGACCACCTCTTCCTCTAGGTGAATTAGAGAATATACATTTTGATTGTGGCATGCATCCCTAGGGATTGGTTGAGTGTATCAAGACTAAACTATGGTTCACCAACCAAAAACTAATGTATCTCTCTTTTTTCATCGAGTAATACATTGTTGCTTTTTATATATTTTTGTGTAATTGTGTGCATGTTATTTGATTAGATTAGATGTTATTTAATTTTAATATTTTATGCATGCAATCTAACTTAATGCAACACAATATGTGTAGACACTAAAATCTAGTCAATCTAATTATGCTACTAAAAGCAATAACTAAGTTGACGTACCAAGGCCCCTAGGGCAGTCCTCAAAAGGTACACAGTGGTTCTAGCCACTTTGTGCAAGGTTTTGGAAGGTTCCAAGCCATTTTTGGGACCTTTTGGCCTCCTTTTCCTATTATTCCCACCCTAGGATGAATACATATCCTATTCTTCCCACCCTGGAGCTAATAGCAGCATTCATCCCAAGGTGGGGCGAACAACGGGTTTGATTGATAAAAAGTCAAATCTAGACAAATGGCACCTAGTAATGATCATTTATCCTACCTAACCACACCTACAAGTTAGAGAACACATCATATTTATGCCATGCTTCATAAGGGATGTCAAATTGGGAGATTCTCTTCCCCCTCCAATGCATGTCACCCCGATGGTGAAGTGGTGCCTCTTGTCACGCATGCCCTTGCATGCTATTTTGCACATGAGCCACCTATGGCTATAAAGTGGATGCATTTTCCACACAAAATAGAGGAGAGGAGTTTATTTTTTATGCTACAAAATATTTTCGAGATTCACCCTCACCTGATTGTGCCCTCTTTCCTTCAAGATCTCTTCTTAGCGAAGGAGGTTATCAAGTGACTTAAAGAGACGTAATTTGTTTAAAAAGACCTATAAATAAAGTGAATTTTAACCCCAAATTTAATTAAAATACCTCCCATAGTATTTTGGACCATTCCCTAGTGGAATTTGTGGTAAAATTTAGGCATATTCGGTGGGTGTCCCACCCTCGAGTGCCCCCTAATTTATAACAGTCCTATTCGTCCCACCTTGTAATGAATACAAATATGTTAACAATTTTTGACTATTTTTAAATAGGTATTTTATATATTATAATATGATGTTGTAGTTTAAATTTCATGCTTTTTTGAGTTATATTGGCTGAGATATTGTGATTTGAAGTTTTTACAGGCTTACGGGACCCACTGGAGCATGCATCAGGATCCAAGCCTAATTCTACAATCTGACCATATGGGTTGTCTTTAAATGTTGTTTTATGCATTATTTCAAAGCTTCATGTTTTTTTGATATGTGTAGGGGTATAAATTTCTTGGATTGGGTTTTGCAGGTTGGAGAAGGGCACTGCAATTAATCCACTCCTATAGATGTAATTTTAGTGCAATTTCTAGTGATATCTTCCCAAAACATCTTATTTTACTTACCCCTATAATTTTATAGAATTTAAGGTTTATTTGGTATAGGCACACTACATATGCTCCTTTCTTGCCTATGGGGATTACATGTTTTAGATCATACACACTTGTTATTTGATGTTTCTTGTTTCCTTGTGTGTAGGTGCAGGTCATACAACACATTGGGGAAGTAGCGTAGGACATAAATATTAGCAATACAAGTGAGGAAAACCTTTGGCCAACAAACTTCGAGTGTGGGTACACGGAAAGACATTGGATGTGCACTAGATTCTCTTGAAGGATTTCAATCCTCGGGCACCCAAAATTTGTAATAGTTGTATCAATAATTTGAGCCCTCAAGGGGACATCTATGTAACCTAGATTTGATCCACCCAATTAATAAGAAATCAATTTGCTTTGCTTCATTTCTTGTTACTCGCTATCTTTTCCATCTTACTTGCATGCTTTCGATTTGATGCTCATTAGACATAGGGGATAGATGCAATTTGTTACCCATATTTAGGTGCACCATTTTTCCCTAATTTAGTGGTGATCATGGTGGGACCTAGTCCCTTTTGCTTTAGGTGAAGTTTGAAGCTCATATTTCATATTTTTTTGTTGTAGGTGCTAGTCGCTCTAGACTAAAACGAACTTTGACCTGCTATTCATGCCACCCTAGGATGGATGCAAATATGTCCCACACTGGGATGAATGCAGACCTAATATTCATCCCACCCTAGAGTGAATAGAAACTAGAGATATTTATGATCAAAATTCCATAAATGATAGGTTCCAAAAGTGATGGGGTAGGTACCTAAACCCCCTATTTTCATTTTGCACTTTCAAAAGTAGTTTAGTTTGGTTTTTCTCACACCATTTGTTTGCCTAGAAAGGTTAAAAGTAGATTTACTTTTCCCATAATGCAAAATAACAAAAAGAAGAAAAATCAAATAAAATCAAAGTAGCAATGCATCTCTATGGTTTGATTGCTTGTGGCCTACCCAATGGGTAGGTTAGCATTTAGGGTTTTGCATTTATAATTTACATTTGTAGGTTCCTTTTATCCTAAATTTCTAAAATTAAAATGCACCTTTTGCATGCATTTAGTGAATGATCATTGAATGCTTTATTGTTTGCTTTCTTTGGATTAAAAAGAACCACACACACCATGATTCACTTAAATGCTAGTGAGGTGGATTTCATCACCATCCACTAGTAGAGTTCAATGAGGTGGATTTCATCTCCACCTATTGTCTCAAATCCTATGAACCTTGTTCTTTGCCAAGGCTAGTTCCAAGATCCATCATAGCCCATGGGTTATAGCATGTATCTCTCTTCGAATAGGTATATTGTAGAGTGCGGGTGAACTGGGTGAGGAACTGGTAGGACTTGCACTCCCTAGACATGTGTGGACTTCATCACCACACATTATAAGTGGGATAACGTGACTTGGATTTCATCATCAGGTTTTTAAACTGTGAGTATACAGGTGAAATCTAGTTAAACATAAGATTATCATCCAACAATACTTCAAACACGTGACGCAAGGTCATCCTTTACAAACAACAAATCTAAAAGACACAATATAGTTTAGGGATTCACATCTAAAACTTAAAAGAGATAATCATCTATCTTATTAAGTTTTTCCTTTCTTGTGTGTTGTTTCATTGAGAATTTATAAAGGAGATAATAATCTAGGGTTTGGTAGAGAGTTATAATGGTGTGCACCTACAACCAAGCCCAATCATAGGTGAAAGCTATAGAGAGTGGACTAGGAGACATGAGTCATCTCTACTTTAGCCCTAGGGACCTGGTCATACCTCCCTGGTGAGCCTCTCTCACCCAAATCCCCAAACAATGGGATGGGAACCACACTTACAAGGGAGTCCTATGCGAGATACCCTTATGGGTGATGGACCTTACATCGGAGAGTGCTCCCAATATTTAGACACATTACATATCTTCTTTTATGAAAGGTAATTGTGTGCTGAGGTACTAGTAGATAGAGCGGTGCCATGAATTCATGTACTTGTTAGGTTCGACATGCCTATTCATAGGCTAGAGCATGACTTCACACACTTGGTAGAGTAGGTTGATCTGACCTCACCTCTACATCACCCTGATAGGGTCTGGCAGCTTAGGCAACTTGACAATTATGATACTTGTCGCTCAGGGCAAGCTAACTCTGCCCTTCCCTTCCACATTCATGAAGGAATGCATGAGGAAATCCTTGATTATCCTCTAGAGTAGTATTACATGCATGCCTACAACTATTGAGTACAATAAGCATATGCTTAAGACTGAACCTCAAGTCAATACGATAGCCCTCGATCAAGGAAAGCGTGTGATGGATACCACATATTATCTTGAAAAAGGTTAGCCTAAGGGTTATAATCCTAGGCCTCCTAGGCACCAAACTATGGAATAAATCAATAAAGCAGTTGCAATATATGCAAAATTCCAAGCTCATTTCAAGTAGCTTTGGCAAGACAAAGAGCAACTAGACCGCTTGCATCAGCTTGAGAAAGAAAGAATCGAATGATAGACCAACGACATGTTCTAAAAAATATTATGAGAGAGGGTTCCTACCCCTAAGACATATAGGTAGGAATTCCATATGAGGCAACCCACACTCATTCAAGATAGGTACCCTAGGCCTTATCCAATATTTCCTCCATGACCTCCTAGGCTAAATCAAGACTTGCCTCCCAGGCTAAACATAGGACACCCACAATGGATAGATGCCCATATTTATAGACCGACTTGAGAGCTGCCCTATTGGCCGTACACTAAGCATGAGTTGGAGGTAGATTATTTGGAAACACCTTACCAAGACATGGGGGTGGCATGCCACCACCCCTTAATAGGTTAGATGATCCTCCACATCCACTGTAGGATAGGAGCAAGGATGAGGAGATTAAATCCTCAAATGCATATCGGGCATTACTAGAGCGCCTAGAGTTAGTAGAGAACAAGACCTCTGGGTCTAGATATCAAAAGCCCACTTTGCACCAGTTACATAGTTAGCCCCTTCATCCTTTAGTTCCTACCCCTCCCTATCCATATAAATTTAAGATACCTCAGTTGGCTACCTTTAAGGGAGAGGAAGATGTGTAGGAACATGTCACCAAATTCTTGAGTCAATGCTTTGGCATTCAGGATAATGATGCTTTGCTTTTGTGGACATTCATGACTACCCTCTCTGGCCCTACCATGGAGTGGTTTACCCAACTCCCGAAGCATAGCATCCATAATTTGGATCAAATTGTAGATGTGTTCCTCGAATGCTTCACCTTCAACACCAAGAGGAAGGCGATGTTGGTGGACCTAGTTGGGTTGAAAAAGTATGACAATGAGTCAATAGAAAATTATGGAAATAAGTGGTGAGCCTTGCTTGCCAAGCTACCTTATCTAATCCCCATATCAAATTTGACTCAAATATTTGCCAAGAGCTACCTAAATCTGATCTCCTTGTTGTTGTAACTACAACAATATCCAACTCTTGAATATTCCCTAACACATGCTAGGACAATTTAAGATATCAAGATTCAAGAGGGAGATATTGTGAAGCCTCACAAGAAGAAGTAGAATAATAATTCTAAGAATACCGAAGCCTAAGCCAATAGTAGTGAATCAGGTTGCTATTAGTGTCCTAGGGCCAAGCAGTGCCACCTCAAAAGACTAATTATCAGGCCACAC
Source organism: Wollemia nobilis (assembly GCA_028583015.1). NCBI lineage: Eukaryota > Viridiplantae > Streptophyta > Pinopsida > Araucariales > Araucariaceae > Wollemia > Wollemia nobilis. Next base: position 13,862 of record JAQPPZ010015971.1, on the reverse strand, counting down.
CTAAGAACTATGCCAAGGACAACCAGAATAGTCAAGGATAAAATCAATAGTGTCACCCCAAGTGATAGTTCATGCCCATTGTAGAGTCTATGGACTCATTGTTTGAGCACCTCTTAGTAGTTAATTTGTTCAATTTGCTTGAGATTCAACCTGTCGATCCAAATGCACCTAAGCCCAAAGGATATAGATAAGACCTATATTGCAAGTTTCATAGGTAAAACATGCATGATGTATAAATGTGCTATAAGTTCAAGCATGTGGTGCAAGACATGATCGATAGGAATACCCTTAAGGTAGACAATCCTATCATGCCAAACAACCAATAGATGGAGGTCTTTAAGGACCCCTTGCCTACCCATGCAGAGTAGGCCAAGACAGTGCCCTAGGTAAATGAGGTTCATCATGCACCCCCTTAGCAAGGATATATTGGCATGATCAACATTGTAACAAGGAATAGGTGGTACCCAAGTCCAATCGCACCACCTACAGCTCAAGGTGATGTTCCTTCAATATCATAGCCTTTACCACCTCCTGTGTTGAGCCTCCCACCTAGACCTGTGGTCATAATTAAGAGCAAGCTCACTCAAAGCCTAAGAATAACTCCAGATAGACTCTCCATCTATGAGCTCATTCAAAAATCACCACCTCATAGAGAATCCTTGATGGAGATCCTTAAGGCAATAGAGCTTCAGCCCCAGGAGTCTAACTCCTTCAACAATTTTGTGGGGCATGTGTGGAAATGCATAGAACTGGTGATTACCTTTTGATAATATGAACTCAAGTTAGTTCTAATTGATATGGTGGATCCTACCTTGCATATCATCGCATGTGCAAATGGGATACCATACAAGCGAGTGTTGATAGACAATAGGTCTTCTAGCAACATCATCACTAAAACAACTCTCAAATATTTGAAGCTTCTAGTATCCCATATTGTTGTATCTACCTACACCCTTCGAGCATTTAATGATGCCACATGCTCAAAAATTGGAACAATAGTCCTGCCCATACAGGTAGGACAAAAGACCATACCAACGCTATACCACATATTGGAGGATGATATGGCATACAATATCTTTTTGGGTAGACCTTGGGTCAGGTAAATGAAGTGTGTCCCTTCCATCACTCACCAATGCCTCAAGTACACTCATGAAGGGCAAGTCCATATCGTCCCTATAGACCTAAAGCCTTTCAAGTATTGCAATATGGTGCAACAGCTCCTTGAGTCAACCTTACCATCAACCCATCTAGATTTTCAACCAAATAAATATGGCCAAGGTTTGACTCCATCACCATCACCTTCATTCGATACATCATCATCTCATGCTATATCATCCTTATATTTAGCACTTCTAGGCGTGCCTTCATCATCAACAAATCCTCCATTTAGGGACATGGGAAAGAGGCCTATTGATGAGAGCCCTCCGATCATATCCACCATCTCCACCAGTGAGACCCCTAGCCCAATGGACAAGGATCTACCTCATGAGGCAAATGATGAATCAGTCCAACTCTCACTCTCATCCCTTTTTTATCCATAGCCTTAGGTCACAGTACACCTAGCTTCTACCGTATTAGGAGAGTACATGATTAGGAATGTCACAACTACCCCTACTATAGAGTCGGTGCAAGACATGGGTCTACCTCATCTTCCCATAGGCACTATCATACCTCTCAATCTTCCACCTAGTTAAATGAATTTTATCTATGGGGACCTTGGCTATGTCATCAAGCCTTACCAATAGTAGGAGGATGAAGAGCCCTTTTTCGAGGACATCAACTACATGTCCATGTCCAACCTTGACTTTGCCATGAAGTACCTTCACCTCTAAATTGGTATGGTTTTGGGTTGGTCCTATATGAGCAAGGCACCAAAGTTTCATATCATCTATAGTATCAAATGCCTTATGACAAATCTGGTTTGGGACACAACAAGCCTGTGCCCCTAGACGTCCTCACATATAGCTTAGAGCACATGACTCTAGAATTTAGGGAAGAGCTTGCGCGAGATCCTTTTACCAACCCCAATCATGTTTACTCACTAGGGGACTACTTCCCCATGCTCTTGGGAGATGATGACCCACCTCATGATGTCATTCAATATTATGAGAGAGGTAAAGGTTTGCACACTCTTCCCCATGATAGTGAGGAAGAGGATCTAGGGTCCCCTTATGAGTGGACATCCGATGATGAGTCAGACTATGGAGTCATACCTATTAACCCCAATAGTTCATATGGAGAAGGCCCATGGGTCATCCCTCTAGATGATGAGTATGAGTTCTATTTGTGCATGTTCCCATTATATGATCCCATCTAGTGATAACTTTTACATCTCAAAGATCAAGCTCACCCGCAACTGCATCAACCACTTTCGGTCATCCAGCCTCCATCGCAACCACCTCCAGAAGTTGTACGACATCTCGATGTCCATGGATGCCACACACCACATAGAGGAAATCATCCATCCATAAATATAATTTCCATAGATTAGTTTGAGCCCTTGCAAGATCCAAATAACCCATTGGAGCCATTGCACCTCGACTTGGGAGCAATTAACTTTGATCGAGGAGATTCACCCCATCACCTTTCAAGTATTGGCCTTGAGATTATATGATGCAACCATTTCATTTCCCTCCAATGCCTACTCATGATGTCTTCCATGCTAAGGAGGAACCCTAGGTTCCACTTATTGATCTAAACCCAGTTGATGACATCCACATAATACCTACTCCTCACTAGTTGGAGGAGGGTTCACATATGTCAATCGAGCCTACGATTGATAAAGATATCGGCTTAGATACTAAGAATCCATAGTGTATCAAGTTTGGGGAAAGCCTATCCCTCAAAGAGAAAGCTAATTACATAGCCCTTCTCATAGATAATAAGGAAGCTTTTGCATAGTCCTACAAATACATGCCAGTACAAGATCCAAATCTAGTCACGTACAATCTGACGCTAGAACCTAAGGCCGAGATGGTTAAGCAAAATTTAAGAAAGATGCATCCCACAATAATCCTAATGGTCAAATATGAGCTATAGAAGTTTTTGGATGCTAGTTTTGTCATTTTGATAGATTATCCACCATGTTTTTCCAACATGGTTCTCATCAAGAAGCCTGATGGGAAGATTCACATTTGCATTGATTTTCGAGAATTAAACAAAGTGAGTCCTAAGGATGAATTTCCTTTGTTGATAAATGATGCCCTGGTAGATTCCATAGTAGGCTAAAAAATGTTATCCCTCATGGATGGCTTCCTTAGGTACAATCAGATTTGTATTAACCTAAAATACCAGCTTAACATAGCATTCACAACATTGTGGGGAACATTTTGTTATAAGGTCATGCCTTTTGGCCTTCAAAAAATTGGTGCTACCTACCAACGTGCCATGATGTACATCTTCCATGACTATATGCATAATATTTTTGAAGATTACATGGATGAATTATTGGCTAAATATTTATTACACCATGATCATCTCAATGTCTTGTGCAAAGTCCTCGATCACCTTATTGAGCATAATGTGAGATTCAACCCCAAGAAATTCATCTTTGGCATCACATCTAAAAAACTCTTGGGATTTATAGTTTCTAAATGAGGCATCTAAGTGGACCCCAAAAAGGTCAGGGTAATCCTTGAGATGCCCCCCAACTACTATTAAGCAACTTCAAAGTCTATAGGGTAAGATTGTGTCCATCAAGCGCTTCATAGCATAATTGTCAGATAAGTGTCAACCCATGAAAAAATTGTTGCATAAGGGGGTTGGATTCCATTTGGATGACGAGTTTTAGGATTCCTTTGATGCAATAAAACAATACCTGGATTCATCATCGATGTTGGCTCTACCTATACCAAGAGTGTCATTCCGCTTATACATCTCAACCACTAAGATTGCATTGGGTGCCATGTTAGCCGAGAAAAATTAATTGCATAAGGAATAGGCTACTTACTACCTTAGTCGAACCCTGGTCAGCTATGAGATTAAGTATGCATACATTGAGAAGTTATGTCTAGCGATGGTCTTTGCCACCAAGAAGCTACACCATTACATGCTTAGCCATACCACGTATGTTGTATCAAAATAGAATCCATTGCGATACATGATGAGTTGTACTTATCACAATAGTCGCATGAAAAAATGGATCATGTTGTTGATAGAGTTTGACCTAGAATTTATTAGACAAAAATCAATCAAGGGTTAGGTCATTGTCAATCAACTCGTAGAGGCTCCTCTCCAAGATGATCAGCCTCTTTGCATAGAGATTCCTAATGATGGATTCATCAACCTATCAGAATCGCTTTATTCTAATGAGCTTGAGTCACAGGCCGATATGACTTTGTTTTTTAATTGCTCCAAGTGTGAGTAAGGGGGTGGCATAGGGATCATATTTTTTACACTGCATGGGGCTCCCATACCCCTATCATTTAATCTTGATTTCTCATGCACCAACAACAATGTCGAGTATGAGGCCTTGCTCATAGGTCTTCAAATGACTATTACCATGAGAATAACCAAGCTCAACATTTTTGATGACTCCTTGCTTATTGTCAACCAGGTCAAAGGGATTTACCAGTGCAAGTATCCAATTTTGCAAGCCTATAAAGCCCTTGTGGATAAAATCCTGATAAAATTTGAATGGTATGACATCGAGGCACTCCCTCGATCATCTAATTGTTTTTAGAATACAATGGCCTCCCTAGGGTCCTTGATCCCATAGAACCCTACTGATGAGATGACAACCATTCAGGTCAAAATGTTATCACAATCTACAATTTAGCATGAGGGCACTCAAGCCATGCCAGAGGTCCACTTGATTCAAATTGAACCTCATCAAGAGATATTCTCACACATTCATGAGCACTTAAATCATGCCACTTGGGGGACTTTGTTCCCTCAAACCCCTTTTGATAGCAGTACAATGCTATTCTTATAAGTTCTTTTCCAATCAATATTTGCTAGGGAGGAACTTCAAGAGGGATAGGAAATTCATGCAATCAAGGCTTCCTCACAACAAGACTGGCCTACACAAATTAGGGAGTATATGAAGCTTGGTAATCTCCCTCATGGATTGTCGCATACTGCCAAAAGGACATTTAAACAGAAGGTGGAAACATGTCTTGCTAGAAGATATTTTGTATAATCAAGGATACGAAGGTATCCTCCTTTGATGCTTAGAGTATCAAAAGTCAATTTGGGCAATGGCCCAAGCACATGATGGTACTTGTGGTGGCCATTTTAGTGGCATGGCCATCACAAAGCACATTCTTCTCATGGGCTATTATTAGCCAATGTTAGAGCAAGATTGTTGTGCATATGTTAAGAAGTACATGAAGTGTCAACACCATGCTAACTTGACACACGTACCTTCTCATGCCTTGCAATCGATGCAATTGGCTTGGTCATTCTCATAATGGGGGTTGGATTTATTCAAGAAAATATCCCCCACATCCTCAAGCCATCACACATTTATCACTACATCTATCGAGTATTTTACAAAGTAGGTGGAAGCAATTCCCCATACCACTATGATAGGACCTCACATATCATTTTGCACAATATCATTTGTCATTTTGGTATTCCATCCAAGATCATTTTGGATAATGGTACATCATTTAAAAAAAAATATGTGTGTGATTTAATAGCAAAGTATAATATCCATCATAGCTTTTTGACACCCTACTATACACAAGCAAATGGGCAAGCAAAGGCTTCCAACAAAACATTGATTGCCATTCTCAAGAAAACTATTAAAGAGAATCACACCGATTGGCACACACAAATACCCCTTGCTCTATGGGCCTATCACACTAGCATTTGGACACCCACTGGGGCTACTCTTTTTTCACTAGTGTATGGCATCGAGACAGTCATACCTCTAGAGCTGGAAATCCTATCGCTACACATATTTATGTAGGAGTTCATCAATGATGACACCACACGGTAGGCTCACCTAGATCAACATATGTTGCTTTATGAACATCATGTTAATGCTCTTGAACACCTACACATTTATCAATAGTGACTTAAGAGAGCCGACAATATGAAAGTCCATCTTAGAGACTTTTAGTTCAGTGACCTTATTCTAAAATAAAACCAACAAAATTCTAATTTTTCACCCCATCTACATGATAAGTTTACGGTAAACTGGTTAGGTCCTTTTGTCATCACTAGTTAGATTGGACCTAAGACTTATTGCCTAGCCTCACTTGAAGGAATCAAGGATCCTGAACCCTTGAACATCCTTCATTTATGGCCTTTCCATGCCTAGAGTGTTGTGGCCCACCTCCAAAATGCTCCAAGGGTACCTACAACCCGTTTGGTCAACCTAAAATACTCCTAGATAGTCCATGACCATCTAGGTCACCCCCTCCAAGGGTGTCTACAACCCGCTTGGTCAACCTAAAATGCTCCTAGGTGGTCCATGACCATCTAGATCACCCCAAAATGCTCCAAGGGTGTCTACAACCCACTTGGTCAACCTAAAATTCTCCTAGGTGGTCCATGACCATCTAGGTCACCCCAAAATCCTCCAAGGGTGTCTATAACCTACTTGGTCAACCTAAAACGCTCCTAAGCAATCCATGACCATCTAGGTCACCCCAAAATGCTCCAAGGGTGTCTAAAACCTGCTTGGTCAACCTAAAATACTCCTAGGTGGTCCATGATAATCTAGGTCATCCCAAAAAGGCTCTAAGGGTGTCTATAACCCGCTTGGTCAACAAAAAATTCCCCAAAGGCATATGTAAGTCCTTTGGTAACCTAAATAGCCCCAATGGACCCCAATAATCCCATTGGTCACATGTATATACATATATATCAATAAAAAATCTAAAAACATCATCAAAATATCAATAATATCAAAAATACAAAAATATTGCATTACACCACATTGCATCACATTGCGTCACATCACATCACATTGCATCCCATTGCATTTTTTCATCACTTGCATTAGGTATACTCATCATTTCACTTCACATTTTAGAGTTGCTCATACATTTCTAGCACTACGACTGTACACTAGTCATCATTCAAAATCAATGTTTTTAAAGTAATCATTTATATAGTTCAATGTTTCACTTATAATTTCCGCCCACACTTCACATTTTTCATATTTGTGTCCATTCCCTTCACCTAGCCATTTTTTCTATAATATCATTAGGGTTTTCGGTCACTCACCCATCTCTAGTTTTCTTTTCATATTTTGTAGAAATATATCATGATTTTTAGAAGGTAGAGTCTTGCTTAGATTGTACCTTGTATACATCAAATCCCAACACATTTTCACACTAATAAATCCAATTTTTGCACAAGGAAATATGAAACCCATTAAGTGGTCTAGGTTGATCTAAGCGAAAAGGTTATCCTACTCATACCCCTATGTGAATGGTTTGAGAATACTGAGAATTGGCAAAAGGACAAGCTCTTCCCTACCCAATTCCCCAAAATAAACAATGGTTTTCACCACTATCAAAAGCCAAATCTCACAAAGAAAAAATCCTGAATCCAAAAAAAAAATAAAGTAAAAATCAAAATCCCACAAAAAGCAAAAATCAAAAGCAAAATAAATAGTGGTTATCACCACTTCCTAAATCCCTTGCTCAAAGAAAACAAAATACAAAATAAATAATGATTTTCATCACTACATATGAGCAAGTATCCCAGTAAAATTGAAGAAAAGAAGGGCATGGAGCTTGAATTCCTGGAATTCTTAGCATTTGACAAGCCATAATATGATCCTCATTACAAATTTTGTGGAGAGCCTACGTAGCAATGATGATATCCTTACACATGAAAATATATTTGTCACATTAGCTTTTGCGTGTATGCAGACCAATGTTTGCATGTGGATGAGCTAGCTTTTGGTAACTTATACTACCTAGTGGTCTAATCCTACTAAGTATAAAACCTAGGATCATGACATTCATAGGGTGATCCTCATTACAGGTTTGGTGGATATCCTATCTAGCAATTGTGGTATCCTTATGTGTCTCACAAGAATGAACTCACTTGCACACACAAGGATATAAAGTATCTTGGTCATCCTAGCATATTTGTACCTTGTCAAATAAGTCTTGCATAGTCAGTATACAACCTTTGATCAAGTTATCTAGAGTGTTTGAGTCTCATGAAAACCTCATATACATTCTCTAACATCTCATTTCATCTATTCCATTCTATCACATTACAATAGTACATTTCCATATATCCATTACACAAAAACAAAAAAAGTAATTAATGCATTTTATATAGTCTATGGTGCTAACATAGTGTGTCAAATCATTAGTCACAGCTCATCATATCAAATCACTCAATTCATCCATCTCATTATGCATCCACGCATATAAATAGTATCAAATCAAATTATCACAACATAATCATACATGATAAACATCCATCAATATGCCATCATATCATAAAAGCATTCATAAGCATACATGATAAGCATATAACATATCATCAAAAATCAAATACATACATTGCATCCATCTCATAAACTAATAATACACATGATGACCATAGCAAAATCTCATATATATAGGACAAAAACAAATATACATCATACTTTCCAAAATTTCTCGTAGGCTACAATAAAGTGGGTCCTCAAACCTTACCAGTACCAAAAAGCCAAAAGACAAAAAAGGGTCCCAAGAGTCTCCATCATCATGGCCATGCAAGATTGATTTTGTGACTCACACTACCACCTATAGTCTAAGTCTATTGTGATCCCCTATGCCTGCTACCACCAGCCTTGTCTATCCTCCGCCTAGACCCTAGTACCTCCATACTAGAGAAAGACTACATTTTCTCGATCTATCGAGTATGAAGACGTCCTCCAAGGTGCACTACCTCCATATCTAGTTGATCAATGTAGGCCTACCTCTACTGTATTTTTACCTGGTAAGTCTCCACCACTAACTACAATCGTAACACCTCCACCCATAGCCTCATCCACTACCTCATTTGCCTCACCCTCAAGGGCCACCATGACTCACCACTAGTGCATCACCCACCATGAGTCATACTTCTCTAGATTCCCAGCATCCTCCACATTAGAAACATCTACTATAGGATCTGCCTCCTCTCCCACCTCCTCCACTATAGGTCAGCTCAATGTCCTCTCATCCCCGTAGTGTTGATACACCACTGGCTCCCTGAGAAATCCTTGATGTAGCCTAAAATATCGCATAACCTGAGTAAAAGGGAAGTACTTTCACTTGATTACATGCCTCACAATCAACCATCTACCTCACCTCACCCATTGGAGCTGCTCTCCAACATCAGACCAATTTGGATAGTCCCTATAGGGTCACCATATCACCTACCCTAGTACCAGTCATGAAAAAGCATCGATGTAGTGATCCACATCACCTACAAAATGATGACTCTAACCTCTCTCCTAAGCCCTCTACCATAGGATACCATATCATATCTTCCTATATACTAGCTACACCTGGGTCATCCATGGTAGTCCATATGGTCACCCCACAGCTATGTGTAGACACCTAAAAGTCACACATTGCTATACTTGTGTACTTGTAGATTCATTCGGATACTTGTAGGTTTACATAGGCAATCCTAGATACCCCTAGGCTATCGTAGACCAATGTAGGCTATTTTATATCCTCCTATACATGTGTATATGTATGTAGTCATGCATAGATCATCGTAGACTATTATAGCATTGCGTAGACTTCCACACACCACTTTGCTAGTTTTTAGGTCCAAAACCCTAATAAGTTAGCAAACTTACATCACAAACATTTTCTATGCATCAGGATACCTTCCACCAGCTTCCCAAGGTGATACAAAGCATTATTTCACTTAATTGAGGCCCCCACAAGGATATTACTTGGTAAAAGTAATTATTAAGTCAATTCATAAATATAATTTTAAGTTGACTTCACTTAAAGTTAACTTTTAGGGCTAAAAAGGTTAATTAGGTTCTTAATCCCTAATTACCCCTAATTACTCTCTCCCACATGTGTGTGCACTAGGTTAGTTAGGATATTTTTTAGGAAACACTAATCTAACCCCACATCTAACCTAGAGTTGACTATCCTTAGTTAACCCTAATCTCTCTTCACACATGTGTGAGGATGAGATATTTCCTAGAGGTAATGTGAGGAAGCCACCTCACAAACCCTAACCTAACCTTCATAGGATCTGATCCTAGGGCTTAGTTATCCTAACTACCCCCCTACACCTTGGGTTTTCTTATAAATAGTGGGCCCAAACCCTCATTTATCAATCTCTCCACTTATATCAAAAGCAAAGAAACTCTACCAAAATATGTATAGAAGCACAAAAACAATAATATGAACCTGCACATTAGTAGTACAGTACCTGAGGAACCTCTCCATCAAAGGATTTCTGAGGAATAGTAGTTACAATCCAATTCGCCCCCCACCTTGTGAATCTGACACCAATTCACCCCTCGAGGGGTGAAGTGGATCTACAAATCCCAAATCAGCTCATATTTGGGAGGTAAGCTTCATTTTGCAATTTTATGAGCTCCTGCATCATTTATTTCAATTTTTATCATGTTTTTATAGTCGATTTGTCTTCCTTAATATGGGGATTGACTGAGGCAAGCCCCCCAATGAACTAACCCTTTTTTGTAGTTTTATCCTAGAACCAAGGAGGGAAACAACAAACAACTACAACCCTACGGTGGTACGCAAGCCCATCTACATTGAGGAATCCAAAATAAGGCATCGGGCCTATTGTAACATTTGTGAAAAGGAAAGGAAAAAGGGGAATTCTCCCTATTTGTAACCAATGCAAATATTATCATGAATAATATACATTATTATGAATAACATGTGCCTTTAATATGTTGTTAGATCAAATTTTATCTTTTGCCCATTTCATTCTAGCATGCCCGATGGGACCCCCACAACAGATAGTGTTAGGCTAATTTTTTCTTGTGAATCTGATAATATCCTATGTTTTTGTGTCTTCCAGGTACCAATTTTGAGTGTCACAGAGACCTACAAAGCCCTAGGAACCACCTCAAGCCTTCAAAATAGATATTTGGGGTCTCCAAACCCAATTTGCCCCACCCCATGAATCAGATCTCAATTCACCCCTCGAGTGGCAAAGTCAACCTACCAGCCTCAAAAGCCCCCAAAATTGTAGGGGTGAGCAATAAAAGAGCCAACTAGACCATCTGTAGCATCAGAGTCCAGGTATTCCACAAATTTATTTTTGTTTTGGAATTTATGGGTGCAAAATAATTTACTAATTGAAGCATCAAGATAGTTGGTAAATTTCACTTTTCTTGCATACCTATCATGTTAGGAAATACATCCTTAGTTTCAAAGACCTGCACAAAACTAGTCTAATTTCATAAAAATTATGTAAATTTCAGTCTCTTTGGCTAACCCAAAATGTAGTATAAGATTTCCATTACTGCTTTGCTCCATAGCATGCATTTCCATTACAAAATATTTTAAGTTCTTAATTCTAAAGTTCAAATTTAGGATTAAAGTTTCTTTCCTTTATACATGCCTAATGTAATACTGATAATTTATCCTTATATAAATTGGTGTTACATATTTTCTATGTGCTAGAATCTAGGGTTCCATAAACCCCTACTCTCACACCTTTCACATTACTTGTTTGCATGCATTGCAAGATAGAGTCAATTTATTTTTCTAAAGGCATCTAGGATTAGATTCTTTGTTTACAAAAAGCATTTCATTCTAGTCTTTTTCTTTCAAAAAATGCATATAAGGCTAGATTTCAATTTGAAAAGGCAATTAGCTAGATTTCCTATTTTACATACCATCGATAGCAAAACACACACCCACACACACTCACGTGGTATTTAAACAAGTGCTGAGATTGGATTTCATCCCCAATCCATCACTTAAGACTAGTGCCAATGGATTTTTACCCTCCACCAACTCTTAACCCCCCTAGACACCTAATAGCCCCACAGGAGCAGTTTTTTGGGCCTCATCACCAGAAAACCCCCCACTTTTGAGATTGAGATTCTATATTTCATCACCAGTGTTACCTTCAAAGTGGGATAGGATTAGACACCATTTTCCACAAGGCTAACATAATTAGTGGACCTGATAACTATCATTATTAACTAAGCCCATCCGAGGGTGAAGAAAAAGCATGTGGTACTCTAACCATGCCTACCAGTTCTCATATAGTGCCACCTCTTCTCGTGAGAGGATATAATGAACTCACTTCAGCATAGTGGGTTCCCTCCCTTTTAGGATATCATTTTACTATGCCTTCCATACAGGTCACCACTTGCACATTGTGGTATCATTCTATTATGTGCATCTTTGGGTGTTACAAGAGGTTCTATACCGACAATATTTTAGATCTTCTAGTTTATTCACTCCACTACCCGTGATACTACCTAGGAGGTTCCAACATCAAAACACACATAAACGAACAAAACACTTTTATTTTTAGCATTTAGAACCGACTCCAGTCTATCATTGTTTGCATGATCACATACTGGTTTTCAGCACACTACACCACATACTATTTAGCTATTCAAATCACTGCATTTATTTACACTTATATTAGGCACAGTTGAGTCTACACCACACAAGATTTTTCCTAAACCCCATTTCCACAACACACATATAATTACAGGATTTAACTCCCACATAGTTCTAAAACATTCACAGTACTGCACATGCTGCCATACCTATTTTCACCCATAGTCGAGCATGTGAGCAAACATGCCTGATAGAGGACGCACATTCCACTTCTAGTCAACCCCTTTCTACTTCTTAAATCATGAAGGGGAATACCATAGAAACATCTGATTTACTCATAAGATCTGATGTATAGTTCACACACACGATACCTCAGGACCAGAAATCCACTTTGAGTGAATCCCTCGCTACTTCACTTATAGAGGATTATCTGCTCCTTTCATCCCCATCCTCGCATAATCCCTCGACCATGTTCTGCGACCATGTGATCTACATAGAACCGGGATAGCCTCATCCATTCTTTACCATATATGAGGGGGTCATACCTACTTCCTCTACCTTTGCACACCCCTTTTTCCAGAGTTTATCTCAATCCCTTTTTGAGAATGACTCCTCCCTCTTGAACCGTACTTTCCCAAAGGTCACATCATTCATCCCTAAAGTAGGAATGATTTTAGATCGTTCCTCTTCTACCATAAGTACCCAGAGGCTAGCATTCCAAACTCTACAACAACAACCTCCTCGATAAGAAAAACAAACACCCCATAAAATAGCACACCCACACTCTTCCCAAGAGTCCCAAACATCATCATACCAGCAACTATTTTTAATAATGTTTGAAGACCTAACACAAGAACCTCTCCAAACCCAAACTACCAAATGTCAACAACAAAAACCAACAACCCAAACTCATTTAGGAGGGGATATAGGCACTACCTCCTATTCCTAAGCTCCTACTTCAGAAGCTTATACCTCCTTTTTTGTAGCATTCCCACCTACGTCTCAGACCCCTAAAATGTATAATGCCCAATATCACACCCTACCTTCACCATCACCAAAATTTAGGATACCTCCTCCTCCTCCTCCTTTCCAAGTGTCGATCGCTAATCCTATTCCTACCTATGAATCAAAACCCATAGCTTACATGCCCACTTCCCCAGGCTATTCCACATAGTTTAACTCCACTGCCACCCATCCCTTAGGATAGAGGTAGGTCCCAACTTTTGACACCTTACCTTGACCATCCCTAGAACCAGTAGCACCAATACCTCCACTATCACATACTGGAACTACATTTTTCATACCTCCTCCTTCATGGTCATCACCTCCTACAACCCAGCCATTACAGTAGGATCCTACCCAGCAGGAACCCATGCCACAACAACACAC